>VXBT01008592.1:0-16011 GCA_013400235.1 Oriolus oriolus
ATGAATTAGCTATTGGTATGAGCCTGAAAAGTCTGGATGTGGTTGTATGTAGGACACTATAGAGGGAAGACTTGGGAAATATATGGAGGGTGGTAAGTCCTGAAGAGAACCAAAATCAAAAGCACAGACCAGCATGAAAACAAGATTAAAATATTTCAGCCTTTTGAGAGAATACTAATGTACCCTAGACAGCCAAGCCAGCCTGAATCCATCCCCGTGGGAGCTGTGTTTCCTCTGACTATGGCTGTCTAAAGTTAAACACAATAGCTCACGTAGAAGCTCATTATGTCTCCAGTAAACAGGAAAGGACTTTGAACACTTTTTGTCCCCAGTGATCAATGTCAAGTCTAAAAGAAAAAAAGAAAGCCACTGCCACTGTATGTAATTTGGTTATCATCAATATTGTATCTCTATTCAAAACAGCCATCAGAAATGTCTGCTGCTTCTTACAAAAGCAGAATGTAAGCAGGAAATATTAACTGGGGTTTTTCCCCCTATAAATAATAAGTAGGGGAAGAATTAATTTAAAAGTTAGCCTGTAAAGTGAACAGCAGATACCTACAAGGAGAATGTATCCATTGTGCAGCTGACAGTACAGGAATGACCAGGCAGTTGTTATCACCCAGTATCTGTATGTAAAGGAATAGTGCTGTCGCTACAGAACTTCTCAGAGTGTTTGTGGAAGAGGCACAGCCTTTACAGGTTATGTACAGACTGGCACACCATGTTATGCTAAACACATTGTTCATTCCTCCTGCTGGAATGCAATCGCTTTGGATTTTTGCCTAAGGAGACCAGCCTTAAAAACTTTTTTCCTTTTTTTAAATCTTTTCTGTCTTTTCATAGCTTCCCCCTTGTCCCTAATAAGTGTTGAACACACTTCTCAAATTTCATCGCAACTGGCTGAAGGAGGTAAGCCCCAAACATGTTTGCTGCTGTGTACTTCAGGCAGTGCCTTGCAGAGCAGAGAGCTGAGCGTGTCCATCCTGCTGAGCAGAACCTTCAGCACACCCTGAACAGGAAGCTGCTTGTTTGATTTGTTGGCTGCATAATCAGCACAAGCAGCTCGAAATGAACTGGTGTGTGCATACCCTCGTGCCCCTGCTGGTAAAAAACATGAGGCAGTGGGAGGAAAGCCAAGGAATCAGGAGGCGACAAGGAACATGGCACAGGGGTAAGGCTACTTTGACAGTGATGCATAGGGCACAAATAACACAGCTCTGAAGACACCAGGCTTCTCAGTTCAGCTCCCCCAAGACCATGAATTTCTGCCCTGCCTGCACATTGTGCCAGTGTCTAAACACCACCTGCCTGGCTTGTCCTGCCTCTAACACTCATGCTTATGAAAAGCAGGAGCTGTACCTGATCTTGGGCAAAGCAAGAGAAAATATTATTCCCATTCCTCTGCACAAATGCTCAGTGCCATCAGAGCTGTTGCAGTGCATGGCAGAGGGGAAAGGTGCTTTGACAGTGGAAAGTACTGGGATCTGAATGGTTGGGCTGAACCTTCGCTACTTGGATAAATTCTCATCCCAAGATTTTTTTCTGCTTGTAGTTTTTAAGTCCTGTCCTGTTATTGTACAAGCTGAATAATTTCATAAGTAACTATTTCTTCTGAGCACTTCAGGTTGCAGTTATGGTACTGCACAAGCAGTAACATACCCCAAATGTTCATCTCTGCTTTCCAGACCCCTCCCAGCTGTGCTGACAATGTCATTTGGCATGGGGAACTGAAGGGATAAAGTGACCCAGCTAAGACATAACCTACCAAAAGAAAAAGGTTATTTTTCAGCTACATCAATGTCCCTTATGCTCATGCACAGCAGGAGACAGGACCATGATAAGAATGAATGAGTAGTCAGGAATGATAGGCTTCCACTGTCACTCTGTGCCACTGCCCCAAAATCACTTGAGACTCTTCTCCCTCAGTCTTTTGGGTCTAACAGAAGCTGTTTTAAAGAAATAATTGTTTAAGGATGAAAGTCAAGTGTTCCCTGAAAAGTGTGCAAGTGAGCAAAGAGGGAGCCGGGAAGACTGCACAGAAATCACACAAAATTACGATGACCTAAATATTTATTCCCAAAGAAAAGGCCTTCTGGTCCATTCTTTTGTTGTTGTTTTTTTTTTTTTTAAATTTATTACCCCGAATTGTTCTGCTGGCCGAAACATCATCCAAAATGTAATCCTGGGTGCAGTGTGACAAGCGTTTCTGCTGATGTTGCCCCATAGTCACTGTCCCACGTGCACACTGACATGGAAGTAGAAAAAAAATTTTTTTGTTTCTCACAAATTCTGTAACTCTTATCCTGGGAAGAACATAATAATGGACCTCCTACAAATGCATAATCTTTTTGCCACTTCCAGTACTCTCACATAGCCTTTTCCCTCTGTTCAGTTCCAGGATCTGCTGTGTTCCCAGTGCATCAACTTTTGAAGGCATGAGGGCATTTAAGTGGAAGGCAGAGTATAAATCACTGTCATTAAAAACAGAAAAAGAGGCAGAGGTCAGCAAAGAAGGATTGGGAAAACAAATCACTTGAGAAACTTGATTTCTTCTACTGTCTTTCCTCATTATATTCAGAGAGTAACATGGCTGAGTAAACTGCTGGACCTTCCAGCATGCCTAACCTTTGCTTAGGAAGTCACTGCAGGGACCCAGCTGCAGTACTTGATTGTGTTGTTTATTTTGAGCATTACTGTTTCTCTGGCTTTCCCCCCTTCTTCCATGTTGCCTCTGCAATAAGAAGCCCTAGGTGTGGGACAGCTTTTGCCAGGAGGAAGAATAAGGATCACAGGCATGCAAAGCTGTTTTCCTTTGCTCATCATGCTTACAAGAAGGAACAATAGAAATTGCTATGTTAAAATTAAAAGCATACATCATGCTAGAAGCTTCTGATTACAGGACTGGGCACTAGCAAAATTCTAGCTGTGCTCAACAGGGCATGGTGTTTTACTGAAATGGCCTAAGGCATCTTTTTCTTGGTAGATTTTTTTTCTTTCCCCCAGATTCTTCTAAGACATAAGAGAGGTCTGAGCCTGAAAATAGTTTAGCCCAAATACATGCACTTGCATTTTCTGGAGCTGCAGGCACAAACCTAAGGAGTTCCTACAATGGCAAACATTAAGTTTCCCTGAAGCATCTTTCATGTAACCAGTTAATTAGGTATTATGGTCACAGGGCTGAAGGGTGTGCGTGTGAAAGAACAGGGAAGTGGAACACAGAGAAAAGTGGTGGGGGGCAGGAAGGAAGGGGAATAAACCCATCAGAGGCAGTCTTGGGGCAGTTTGATAAAATGTGTGAATACTGAGCAGCCTGATACAAATTTTTGTGTAGCTAATGAGCCTCCCCACTTCAGCCAATACACCTGTGAAGCCTTTGCTGCAGACTGAGACAGTGAAAGCTTTTTCCTGTCACGGGTGACACGCACATAAAGAACCTGCTGGTGACGCTTGACACTTTCCACTCGAGCTTGAGGGGCCCTGGTGATCCTCCCCTCCCGGGTGTGAGGCGAGGGGTCCGGAGCATCCAGCAGGTCCCAGCGGGGGAGAGCAGCGCCCCAGAGGCGCGGGAGCTGGCGGGGACACCCGGCAGAGGCGACACCCGGCAGAGGGGACACCCAGCGAGAAGCGACACCCGGCAGTGGTGACACCCGGCAGAGGCGACACCCGGCAGTGGTGACACCCGGCAGAAGTGACTCCCACTAGAGGTGACACCCGGCAGTGGTGACACCCGGCAGCGGCGACACCCGGCAGAGGGGACACCCAGCGAGAAGTGACACTCGGCAGAAGTGACACCCGGCAGAAATTACACCCAGCAGAGGTGACACCCGGCAGTGGTGACACCAGGAAGAGATGACACCCGGCAGAAGTGACACCCTGGCCAGGGACGGGCTGGGGGAGCTGGGCTGTCCCTGCGGTTGTCCCGCCGCTCCCGAGGGAGCGTTCGGGGACCACAGAGCAGGAATGAGGAGCTCCGGCTGCGCAGCCGCCTCCGCCCCGGGCGTGCTCCTGGGGCTCGGGATTTATTCCTGAACCTGCTTCCAGGGGCCGGTCCCCTCTCCGGTGTGCCGGACCCCCTCCGGCCATCTCCCCTTCCTCTCCTTCCTTGAACATCTCTGTGCTGGCGGAGTCACATGTTTGGTCTTTGATGCCTTTAATCCCACCCTCAGCGCCCGAGAGGGAGGAGAGAAATTCGCGGAAGAGAAGTGAGCCACACGCCGAGAGCGGGATCCCGGCGGGAGCGGAGCTGCAGCGGCAGGGAGGCGGGAGCGGCCGTGCGGGGCTGCCCAGCGGATCGGGTAAATCTCCCGCTCGGATCGGGCTGTCCCGGGGGGATGCTTCCCCTTCCCCTGCGGGGGATAAGGGGACGGTGCACCGAGGCTGGGGGAGCAGGGAAAGGGGGGCCACGAAGTTGTGGCTGATGAGCAGCCACAGCTGCTCCTCAGGGCTGGGCTTGGCTGCTGTGGCTGCGGCACCCGAGCCAGCAGGGAAGTGGAAACCCTCCAGGGTTCGAGGAGATGCTTGCTCCGGGGATGTGCCCGTTTATGGTGAGGAGCGGGAGGACAAGTGGCCACAGCCTGGCCGGGCCTCAAGAAACGGCCCTTCCCTTAGGGAAAGTGAGTGGAACTCTTAAGGGAGCGGGGAAAAGCCAGCCTGTGCTTGGTGCCACCCAAAGGAGCCCCCGCCCGAGGCAGAAGTGTGGTCAGAATCTCTCTGGTCTGAAGCCCGGGCAAGCAGCTGGGGACCGGGCACAGTGAAATGCCGTCTGTGTCTGCTGTCCTGCAAGGAGGGCAGAGAGTGGAGGTGGGATCAGCTTTTCTCATCTAACGCCCTCTCCTCTTTGACCATCACCAGTGAGGTAACTGCTGTTAATCCCAGTGCTTTACGGGTCACCTTGTGCTACCTGGCAGCTCTCCCAAAGGGAACGAGGAGCACCTAAGAAACCCAATGGCTGAAGTCACCGACATTTAGAATCAGAGGCTGCTGAGGAAATCTGCAGTTGTGCTGTGATGCAGCAAAACATGAAACTATGCTGATGTACACTACAGGTTCCTGGGCTGGCTTCTCTCCTGCAGGCACGGAGGAAATAATTTATGTACGACCATAAAGGCACATCAGGTTCACCAATCATCTGCAAGCACAAAAACCAGGAACACCCTCCTGCACCTGTGAAATCTGCTGCTTTCTTGTCTGTCCAACAAGGGCATTACCCATTATACCACATATTATTTTTCAGGTCCTGCATTTACCTGATTTTGTCCCCTTGGGGCTCAAGCAGATCACCAGTATCCCCCAGAACCAGGGCATGCCATTCACCACGCCTTCCTGTGCAGGATAAATACTCTGGTTCATACGTTGCAGGGGGAGGGGAGGAAGAGAGTACATTCTTCAGGCACAAGTGGTGAATACAGAGAAGTATTTTTGTGTAGCTAATGAGCCTTTTTAACAAAAGTAGAGAATCTCTTCAAAGAGGAATGCTTTTTATCAATATAACTAAACATTTTCTTTCAAACAGAGGTTTGAATCACAGTACTCTGGTTGTTGCCTTGCACAGTTTTACGTTTTGATTGCTACATAGACCTGTCCCAGCTGGAAATTCACAGCCTTGTCATCAAAGGCCTTTGTTCACAATTATGCTGTTTCCTTATTCCTGTAGTTTATTCTTCACAGTCATAAACAAACAACAGTAAAGCTACAGCATGTGCAGTGTTAGCAGCCATCACCACCAGGAAACCAGTCTGTTTCCTTTTCTGTCCCTTTCCCCTCACAGATCCTTCCCATGTCATTGTGGGGCTAACAAAGAAGACGTATTAATGATTATATGATCAAATGATATTTAATCAATTAATGCACATAAATTGCAGATGGTTATTAAGGAATAACTGAATGACAATTTAACAGTGATTTAACAATGATTTAACAATAATTAATAATTAAGCTGAAATGAAATGGTAATTGAACCATGTTTTAGTTGATAATTTCAATAATGATTTGAACCATTATTAGACTCTGCTACTTACTACACTTCTAAACCTAAACCTATAGATGGATATATAAATGTCATGAACACACAATATACATTTAGGCTTAATGCAAAATGTGTTACCTCACTATAGACATCAGGTGCTGGGCAGGGGCTGCCAGCCTCCAGGAGTGTCCTTGAGCAATGTCCCTGCTCACGGGGAGATCTCCACCAGCCATACAGGAGAGCTCTGTGGGCTCACAGGGGCCACAGGAATCTACAGCTCACAGTGACTGAGTTATAGCAAACACCTCTTTGGTGTAGGTGCAGGGGTGCAGCTGTAGCAGCTCCAGGTTTGTCTAATCCCAGCTCAGACTGGTACCTTTAGCTCCTGTAAAACATGGCCTAGACACCCGAATTCCTGGGAAGACAGGCCTGGCACAGTCACAGAATGGGTCAGCTTGGAAGGCACCACAGTGGGTCATCTGGTCACACCTCCCTGCTTCAGCAGGGTCATTCCAGGGCCCATTGCACAGGATTGTGTCCAGGTTCTGGAATATCTTCAGTGAGGGAGACTCCACAGCCTCTGTGGGCAATCTGTTCAGTGCTTGGTCACTGCACAGGGGAGAAGTTCTTCCTCATCTTCAGGTGGAGCTTCCCAGGCATCAGTCCCTGCCCGTTCCTCTTGTCCCACTGCTGGGCCCCACATGGGTCCATCCCCCGACCTCGCCCTGCAGACACTGACAGACATGGATCAGGTCCCCTCTCAGCCATCTCCTCTCGAGGCTGAGCAGCCCCAGCTCCCTCAGCCTTTCCACACAGGAGAGATGCTCCAATCCCTTCACCATCTTCTGGAGCACAGGTAGTTTCTTCTCCAACCTTTCCAGTCAAAGGGAAGGGCGTTTGAAATCTGCCAAACCAACAAATGGTCACAGGACTGGTGCCACAGCCAGGGGTCCAGCTTGGACCATTGGATGTACTTGGAGAAGCCTGTTGGGACTGCTGGGCCCCTCCTGACACAGAGAGGGAATTTTAGTGACAGGGTTGCCAAGTTGATGAGGGCCTTAATTTAAAGTTGCTGGGAGGGGAACTTCAACCCATTCCAATCCTTTCAGTTTAAAGCCAGGGCTAGCAAGAGATGCCCAGAACATGGGGAGGGATCCCAGGTCAGCAGGAGAGCACCTGAATGGCAGCACAAAGGAATTCCAGCCACTACTTTGCCTTCATCAGGGTCCAGCTTACCTGCCTCTATGCAAAGGCACGGGGAATGAACACGGGGAGCTGGAGTCACAGGCACACCTGCAGGGCTGCCAGCTTCTTGGCATCATGGCAACGTGCTGGGCCGGCTCCTGTGACTGGAGTGGTGGAATGGAAGGATACAGAATCTTTAGTAAGGCCAGGTGGGGAAGATGAGGAGGCGTCACCCTCTGTGTCAGTGACCAGCTGGAGTGAACGCAGCTCTGCCCAGGGATGGATGAGGAGCTGTCCAAGAGATGATGGATCAGGATAAGAGAGGACAGGGACAGGTGACTTTACTGTGCGGGTCTGCCACAGGCCACCCCACCAGGAGGACTGAGTGGATGAGTCCCTCTATAGACTGATAGGAGCAACCTCGTGATCACAAGCCCTGGTTCTCTTGGGGCACCTCAACCACCTGTCACACCTACCGAAATCACAGACAGCTCCTCACAAAATTCATTGCCTCAAGTCTCCGTGTTTAGCTATTACCTTGCAGAACTCTTCTCCAGGCTGCTCTCCACTCCCACTTCATCTGATCTACCTGCCTGCTTGGTAGCAACAGAGGGAGCACTGCTTTCCCGTGGGATTGCCCTGCAGGGAGGCAGCCAGGTGAAATGGGCTCCGTTCAGGTTTATGTGGCACAGGAAAATTAATATACATGAGAAACAAGGCAGAAGTTGGGGAAATAAGTGTAACTAGCATATGCTGAGTTCACAGCCTCTTTCACTGGTGGCACTGTCTTATCCTCTTAGCTCAGATGAAATGGGGAAAGTGTCATTCAGCTGCCACATCCATGTCCCTCCTTCCTTAGTTCTGTAGCTTTCAAACTGTGCGTCATGGATTTGTAGGGATTTATGAACAACCTGTAAGAGTTAACTACAGTCCAATGAGAATAGCAAGCCAGATTATCACTTAATTTACATTCAAGTTTTAATTCTTCAGTTTCTGGTGTTACCTAACTGGACAAGGTTACACCCTGCATATTTGTGCATTTTTACTGTTCCAATAGTGCTTAAATTCCATCTCCTTGGACAGAAAAGGTCTGCATGTTCAGTGACAGACCCTGAGGAATGGCAGATCAAAACAGACAGCAGTGCCTTCAATTTCTATCTCATGCACCACATAACTTTTGCAAAGGGCCAAGTCCTCTGACCCTCTCTAGCCACTTCTCTTATACTTCAAGCTGTCATTAATCTGTTAACTGTGACAGTGTTACATCTTTAGTACACAGACGAGAAGAAACAAAAGTTTTAAGGGAGCTGAGAGATTAAGTGCAGCAGCCCTGATCTTTGCCTGGCTTATTTTATCTGATAAAATGATAGATTACACTTGTCATCTACAAACAACATAATGACAATTGCTTTCAGCAGTGCTTGAGGAGGTGAGAGACATATTTGGTACCTGCCAGTAAAATACAAGCAAAGAACAACTACTGGTCTCTTACCATTAAGGTTCCTCTGAATGTTTTTAGCAGCACAGCTCTTGCTGGGATGGTTTGTGTTTTTTAGGGAGCCCAGCTCCCAGTTTGGCACTGAAGAGCAATGGTCAGATCTGAGGATGCTTGGCTTCTACTGGACACTGCTGTTGTCAAGGCGGGCCCAACACATGCAGAAGTATTATCTGGCACCTGACCTACTAAAAGCTGTCAGAAAACAAGAGGAATTGCAGATGAGAAAAGCTGGCCATCTGGCCCAATAATAGGGATCAGCTCATGGCAGGGACCTCAGGTTTCAGAATCTGAGGATATCTGTACATTCCCTGTCAGCATGCATGTATGTTACAAGAGGAGACCTCTGTGGCTCCTTGGGAAGCCTCCATCGGCTTCCTCAGATTTGAGCAGGATGTTTGTCACAGCACGACAAGGCCTTGTCTCTGCCAGAGAGGGTTCATCAGCAGAGGAGCCGGTCCTGAGCTGGCAGCTCATCTGCATGGTGTTAGGCTGGGGCATAGAAAAGCTTTTCACACAAAGGTGTCAGCTTGGGGTGCTGCTATAGGATAAGCACACAAGTGAAAGGTACCACTCGTGTGAGCACCTTTACTCCCAGCACTGCTGTGGCCCAGCTGGGGACTGTGACAGCCCATGACATTCCCGTGACATTTTCCAAGAAGTCGTCTTTGTTTCCCAGAGATGACTCTGTGGCTCTGACTACATTACTTCATCCAGCTGTTTTTATGTTAAGAAAGAAATGGCTTTTCCCACTGACCTGAGATGAAGTGTAGATAGGGCCAAAAGGAATCATTTAATATTGTAATTGTACAGGAATAATTGTGTCCTTGTCCCATGGAGCAGGAAGTAGAAGGCAGATGGTCTCTCTTACACCAGCTATCTGGGAACCTAAAATTATGCAGCTTTGAAACATGTAGGAAACTTTGTTCCAGGAACACCTCTCTGTGGAGAGGAGTTTGGAGCAGACAGAAAATCAGCATTCTCTTTTAAAGCACAAGCACAGCAGACAGTGCTCTGCACCCCAAAGAGTACATTACTAATTTTTCTACTCTTCCTCAGTGTGCAAAGAGGTGACTTTTCCTGAACAGTGTAATTCAGCCAAGTAATCAGGGGACTGCTGAAGATAAGATACAGATTTGGAATTAGGTGTTTCTGGAAGGAATCTTCATCATGAGGATCTAAGAAAAGAAACAAGCCAAATCTACAGCTTTATAATCAACACAGCTTCTAGTTGTGTTTAAGCAATGGCTCAGTTCTACACAGAACATGTGTAAATCTGCCCTCCACTGCAAGTATTTATATGGTTGCAAAGTAGTTACTATTCAGTTTTAATAAAGTGGGGGTTTTTAAGGCCCTGTAAAATCTAAATCTGATTCTTGCTTTTCTGATTAAGCTTCATTTTTTTTTTCTGTCTGAAATGCCACTTACTTGAAGAACAACCAAGATGTTTTTCCCCCTAGAAAGGGAAAAAAGTTAAAATGATAGTACAAACAACTTCTGAAAACAGAGTGTCTTTTCTGAAGTCAGAACCATCCTAATGGCTAGAAAACAGCCTGAGCAGAAACTCTGGGTTCAAATCCTGCAGATAAGAGCAAGCTTCACCTCTGTAGAAGTAAGAAATTTTTTATCTATGTCTTGAACTCTCAAGTTCCCAGTGTTACAGACAAAAGGTGGGAAGGTCAGTCTCTTCCCTCTCTTCTAGATTCTTCAGCTTGTTTTTCACATTAATGACAGTATTTGACCTACTTTAATACACTCCTGGCCGTTTTTAGCCTCTGTGGTTATCTCACTGCCCAGTGAAAACAGCCTTTTCCTCTGCGAATGGAGTGACAGAGTGTGGCTCTCAATGTGAGTGTGAACAGCTCAGCAGAGGAAGATGTGAAGAGAAGCAGTAGTGTTTGTGTGTGATGGCTGTTTCCTTGAGGCTCCCTGAGTTGCAGAGCCAGAATAAGAGCTCTAAGATCTTGAATTCTGTTACTGGTGAAGTGAAGCCGGGGTTAAGTCATAACACTTGGAACTACAGCACAGTGGCCTGCATGGGTGGCTTCCAGTCCTGCATGCTTTTCCAGGGGAAGCCGGAGCCAGGAGATACCTCCAGAGAGAGTGGTGCTCACATGCACCACCTCACCGACCGTGCCCTGAGCCGGGAGGTGGGACACCAGCAGGTGGAGTCCCCGCACCACTTTCCTAGCACTGTCGGGCTTTGGGACTCAGTGTGAGTCCACCTGCAGGGACCTGGGACATGACCCTTGAACAACACGAGTTGCAGAAGGGCAAGACGTCAAGTGAGAACTTGTTTGAGTCATCTCATGAGGCTGAAGCCCCTCCAGCTCTGCTGGCCACCAGGGAGGACAGGACACCCCTTTTTCCCTCTTCAGTAGAAGACAGTATGAGGGAAGGAGGCCTCCTCCTTGGGTGAGCATTATTATCACAGAATCATAGGATGGTTGGGGTTGGAAGGGACCTTAAAGACCAGCTAGTTCCAACCTCCCTGCCAGATGCCACTCACTAGACCAGGTTACTCCAAGAATTATTAATGAAGAAATGCCCTAAGAATTATTACTAGTGCTTTAATAGTGTATCTCAAGAGCTCACTTTTTGCCAGCTCATAGGTTTGGCAGTTCAGAGCTTCAGCTTCATTACTCCATGAGAACTAAACTACCTTGTAGTTTTCCTTCATCTCCTTTTCCCACTGCGGTCCTCAGTTTCAAGTTTGGAGGCTGGCTTAGAGACAGTGTCCACAATGATGCTCATATCAAGACAAGGCTCAACAGTGTGAGCTGTAGAGAATGATTCTGCATTTTTGTGTTCTCTTAATACTTGTGACAGGTTAGCTGGAAAGCCTAGGAATTTGTATGAACAAATGCATTTAAATGCCAGATCTTTGCATCTGATGGATGTCAGGTCTTCACATCATGAACATCAGGACTTGGATCTAGCAGCTGAAGTGCAGCTGTCACCTTTAAGGCCTTTACAAGGTTCACTGATGCAATTCAGTGCAGCATTTGTGAAATGGGATTGTGTTATGAGAAAGAAAAAGAAAGATGTATGGGAAGAAACTGCAGATTCTCACGTATCAGCATGTAAAACTGTTCTCTGTTTAATTACTCTAAATCTTGCCTTGAGCCCTAAGAAAGCACAACACTGACGCCATAGTCTATCTAAGGATGGTTTGAGATCTCACAGCATGAACTGCCTGTTCTCTAACAAGTATTTGAAATAATTCTTGTATCTTTTGCATTAATATTGTTAAAAGGCCTTTTGTAGACGGCTGTCACATTCCCATATGGAAATAGGAACAAGTTCTCCTAATGGTAAAAACAGCGAATCTGTGACCACTGTACAAGAAGGCAGTTTTGAAGTATCCCCAGAGCCAGTCCCTGCTCCATGTCCTCCAAGTCTTTTCTTGTACAGGATCCATTTTTCTGAGACAGAGGAGAAAAACCATAATTTTTTCCATCCACCCAACTTGCTTATACACTTGAGATGACAGTGCAGAAGAGGACAAAGAATAACACTTAGGTCTGAAACCAAAACCATTTGATGATCAGAACTTGCTGAAGTCAGAAGGTTAAAAATTGGAGAAACTCTGCACTGAACACCCAGTGCACATTCAGTCACCTCAGTGAGGGGAACATGAGTAACTCAGTTCTTAGGGAGAGCAAATAGGAAACTAAAGGGAGAATGAAACAGCAGATTAAAAGTGAGATTAGTGTCACAAGAGAATTCATGTGAAAAGTCTAATTGCCCTGATTTTGTGTAAGCTTCTGACAGCCACGCTGTGAGGTGTTCAGGGCAGCCAGAGAAGCAGATAATGGCAAAATCTAACTTTTGTGAAGGTGGATATTTGCTTAAAGTGAACGTGTATACAAAAAATATTACATATTTATATGAATACTTCAGTTTAAAATTAAAGGCATATGCTTCTAGATTGCATACTTTTAAATAAGAAATATAAGTCAATGGCTAAATTACAACATGTTAATGTTGCTGTGCCCATGAATTTCACAGGGTCTAGCGAGGAGGAGACATCTGAGAGAAACAGACAGACACACATTACCCTTAGCATACACAGGCCCTCAGTGAAGTAAACTGGTGTCTTTGTTATCTGGCTTCACACTCTGGGGAGGAGAGTGAAAAAACACACATTTGCAAGTGTGTGAGCAGCAGGAGGGAAGTATGTGTGACTGCAAAGAGGTGAAAGTTTGTCTCTCAAATATGTGCTAGACTAAGATACAAGAGATCTGACTTTGCTTCTTGGCTGTGATCCAAACCTTACTATGTCACTGTGACCAAACAGTGGTACCTAAGTTCTGTGCCTTTAACAGAAAGGGATTTCCACACGTCCTGCATCCACCTTGTCTGTTGTTACATGTTTGAAGCACAGTAACAAACACACAAAGTCCTTTCCAACTCAGTTAGATCAGAGCTCCTACTTGGTGAAAAGGCCTTAGGGGCACTTTACTGGAAACTAAGTTTGTCTCATCTATTCTCAACCTCCCAGGACTATTCAGTGATGCCTCCACCACAAGGGATTCCACAGGGGCCTTGTATTTTAGCTTACTCAGTGACTAGCCCCCTGCTTCCAATTTTCTCTGTCAGTTGCTATTTCAATAACCATCCTTTTTTCTTCCTTTCTAGGCTTGGACAACTTGTGCAGGTTTGGCAGCAATGGCCCCAGTGATACCCTGCAGTCCAGGGAGAAGGATGCATTGGAAGTGAAGGATTGAAGGCATGAACAGTGCAGGAGTGCCCTCCTTCTGCAGCAGTTATGTTACACCAAGCCTGGCAGCTCTGTGGGAAGGGGTGCCGTTGGTCCAGCCCTTTCATCCATCTCCTCACCCTGACTGTGGTGACTTTTGGTGTGCTGGCACCTTTGATCTGCCACCGCCTCCTCCACTCTTACTTCTACCTGCGGCGCTGGCACCTGAACGCCATGAGCCAGGAGTTCCTGGAGCAGAACCAGCAGGAGGGCCAGGATGCCCTCCATTACTTTGAGAAGATGCAGATGCCAAACGCCTCCGAGGCCTCTGGCAGCAACGCCTTCCAGCCCTTGCTGCTGATCACCATTATCACTGTGCAGAGGCGGAATGATTTCCACTACGTCTTGCAAGTGGCTTCCCACTTCCACCGCCTCCTCCAGAAATGTGGTGCGCGCTGCCAGAGCCACCGCGTGCTCCTCTGTAACGTGGAGTCAGACCCCGGCAGCCATCAGGATGTCAGGCTGCTGAGCAGCTTCTTTCCTACGGTCAGTCGTGACAGAACTGGAGAGAGCCCTGACCCCAGCCTGAACCAGTTCGAGAAGGAGAAGCAGGACTATGTCTTCTGCCTCGAGCAGTCACTGTTGCTGTACAACCCAGAGTACGTCCTCCTCGTGGAAGACGATGCCGTGCCAGAGGAGGAGATATTTGCTGTTTTGCAGCACCTCTTCTCGGCCCGGTTCTCCAAGCCTTACCTCAGAGACGCTCTGTACTTCAAGCTGTACCATCCCGAGAGGCTCCAGCGCTATTTCAACCCCGAGCCCATGAGGATCCTGGAGTGGCTGGGCCTCGGCATGTTCCTGGGGCCGGTGCTGACCTGCGCGTACTGCCGGGCCGCGGGGCGGGCGGGCCCCAGCTGGTGCCTGGTGGCGTTCTTCGCCCTGTACAGCATGGCCCTGTCGGAGCTGGTGGGGCGGCACTACGGGCTGGAGCTGCGCCGCCTGCACCCCGCGCTCTACAACGTGGTGCCGGCCAGCGAGTGCTGCACGCCCGCCATGCTCTTCCCCGCTGCCTCCGCCCGCCGGGCCTCGGGGTACCTGCGGGGGCTGCGCTGCCGCCAGGGCTTCGCCAAGGACACCGCCCTCTACTCGCTGCTGCGGGGCAAGGGCGAGAACGCCTTCGTGGTGGAGCCCAACCTGGTGCGGCACGTGGGAATGTACTCCAGCCTCCGACTGAACAGCAACCCGAAACTGCTGTGAGCTGCCCCGGCCTTGCCGCACAGAAACCACCCGGGGCTCTTGCCACGGGGCAGAGGGACAGCACGCAAACTCGGATTCTGTGCTGCTTGCACTGGGCATCCTGTGCCTTCACGTGGACAAAGAAAAATTCTCTTTAAAAGTACAACTTTTCTTTAAAAAATCAGCTTATGTACATAGAGACCCTGTTCAATATGAACTTGGGACTAATCACCGTGCACCACCTGGGAGGGGAGTGGAGGATTCCAGCTGAAGCTGTGGATTGGTCACTCTCCCTAAGCATTCCCAAAGAAAAGCTCTCACACCGACATGCACAGCTTTCCTGCCTACTCTGCAGGACAGTGGTCACAAAAATCCTTGCCTTGGGGCAGCAGAAATGATGGACAAAGCGAATGTTTCAAATTTACGCTAATGAGGAGGGGAAAACCTTATTTCCCCATCCTTACTAAGGTCTGATGTCTGACCTGTCTCTGTTCCAAAGCTGTGGTTTTGAGCAGACCCTTCAAAAGCAGAAGTGGTTTGCAGGAACTTTCCCACAAATTCTGCCTATATACTTCAAAGTTATGAAGCCTCTTTAGTTACTCTCTCCCTGTCTGCACCTCCACCATTCCCACTTCTTTTGCTTGGACCAGAGGCTCTTAAAAACAAAACCTTTGCTGCTTCCTCTGAGGGTAGGAATAGGAAAACAGAATCACAGCCACTGGTGTCGCACAGATGGGTCACAAACGCACATTTTCACTGATACATGACACACATTGTACACAATGGTTGCTGTGTTGGTTGGGATCATCACTCATTATAGTGGATCCATTAAAAGAGGTCTTATCAGCCACTGATTGAACTTAGGCATTCAACATGAATTTACCTNGCCACTGATTGAACTTAGGCATTCAACATGAATTTACCTTGACTTCTCAGCACAGAGGCAAAGGAAGGATTAGATCAGGTGCTGCTGTTGTGCAGGATCCTTGTTCATTTTGGAGCTGTAATTCACACCTCAGCCAGAGTGGTTCATTCACTGCTCCTGGCAGAAGGCAGAATACCTGGGGGAAATAAAGACAGCTGTTCACAAGTAAAAGCAACAATAGCACAGCACATGAAGGGGTCATTCTGATAGGGACCTGTTGTGACCATGTGTCCTGGTTGTTAAGCATCTGGGACAGGTAATTTGCTCTAGGGCTGTGGGCACAGTTAGATATAAAACCATGCAGATGACAAGAGATCTCATACTGAATGCAAACAGGCAAAAAAATGGGTATATCTGATGAAAAGCCCACTTTGGCTTTAGTGAGCTTTGAATCAAATTCAGAAACATTCAGATTCAAATTCTTATAAGTACATGTGGAGTTTGGCTGAACTAGTTTTAAAACCATATTTCTTGCTTTGGAATGAACCAAGTACAATATT
>VXBT01008593.1:0-74787 GCA_013400235.1 Oriolus oriolus
AATTGGTTTGTAGTACAAGTGTCTCGTTCTCCCGCAGTGTCCATCCCTGACAAGCTGGATGGTGGAGGCTGGATTTTAAGCCACACCATGAAACCAGAATCTTGTGTTCTTTTAGGACTGGCCTACTTATGTAGTCCCTACCACAGTTTTATCACCACCAAAGCCATTTTTTGCTGTCTCTTGATTTGTGTATGAGTTTGTGGCCTGACCCATGACCCTCCCACACTGAATGTGCCTGTGATCACACACACAGCTCTTGGGCTGAGAAATGTTTTGACATGAGGCCACTGATTATAGAAGTTCAGTGTCCAATAAAATGAAAGACTCGTAATTACTTGAGCTGCCACATGCCATCCCTGCAGCTGCTGTGGTGGATTATACAAGGCTGTTGCTGGCATTTTAGAGAAACCAGGGCAGTTGGGGTCTGGACTGAAAACCATAGTAATGGCTGGTGGGCTACCTGGTGACTTTTCTCAGTCCTGACCACTGTTGTCTGTCCATAGTGTGGCAAAATGCAGCAGTAAAGGACTGTGAGTGAAATAAAAACCAAACCTACAGGTCTGTAGAGCAGATGGAGAGAGAAGGGAAAAAAAACTTTCAAGTTTTTAGTTATCAAATATTTTCAAGAACTTCACAATCTCATATGGGACTGATTAATATTAAATCTGGATTCTCAGATTAAAGAATAAACCCTCTTGGAACCTTCCCTCTTGATAAGTCTGTTTTGCTTCCTGAGTGCTTGTTTGATTGAAATTTAAGCCAGTAGAAGAGAATCTTTGCTTATCAAAGCCCTGCTAGTACTGAAAGGTTTTTTAACATGTATATAGATTTAGGCAGTGATCAGTCCTAAAGCAGCTACACAGGGGAAGAGACTGTGTAAAAACATGTATTCTACAACTTCTGTGTAGTTCTCTGACCTTACTGCCAGCTTTTGTCCCATGACACCTGTCTTAAGGGAAGGACAGGACACAGACTGAGTTCATTGTTTATGAAGAGTATTGCAAGCATGTTGGATTTTTTGTGTTTTAGGGGTTTTGTTGGTTTTTTTCTTTTTTTTTTCTGGAAGTACAAAAGAGAGGCATGGAAAGCAATGTGCTTCTAAAACTCCTTGTCCTTTATGATGCACTTAAGGAGCTCTGAAATCCTGTCATATGCAATTTCTAGAAATTTGATTTTTAAGCAGTCAGTAAGGAGTGTGAAGTCTTATATTCAGCATTCAGTAGCTTTAAGGTAGGACCTATTTTGAGATTTCAGTGATCAATAGGAACTTAATTGATTCAATTTGAAAAGTCACAATTTCTTGCAACTTGGCAGATCCAGGTTATTTGGATCTGTAATGGCTAGGTAGGGTCATGTGCCTATGAGGCAGCTAAAATCACTATAGTATGATGAAAAGAGGAAGTTTTGCATTTTTAAATAGACGTGGGGGAAAAAGACTGATCAATGTTTTCTTGCTGCTTTATCACAATTGAATGAAAAAAAATGTGTTCAGCTTTTAGTGGTTGATAAGAAAGAACAAAGGGTCACTCTCCACACCCTTGTATTGTTTAAGTAGATGAATGACATGTGCTTGAAGTGGCTGTTAGACCATGTTATGGAGACACGATGCCTAGAGGACCTGATGCGATTTTTGCCTTGTTTAAAAACCTTCTGTCATTATGTCTACAAAAAAGCTACCTTTTTTGTTCTCTTTCTCATGTACCTCATAAAATACAGAAAAATTGCATGTAAAAGGGAAATTCTGATCTCGAAAAAATTCACAATAGATAAATATTCCAAATGTTCTCTGTTTTTCCATGCAAATAAATTTTTTTTTTTTTAGTTTTGATTATTTAACATGTGATATTGGGAAAGTAAAACAATATTAAACAAAACCAAAGAAAAAGGTATTTGTAAAAATTTTGCTCCCAAGTCTCGAACACAGTACTCTAAGATTGTCAGAGCTTTTATTTCTAGGCTGTTTTTGTTTCCAAAAAACCCTTTAAAATACAACTAATTCATTTCTAAAACATGCTGATATTTCAGAATCCTGTGTTTTGACAGAACTCAATATGACTCAAGAGAAGTGGCCTGAAAAACAGGCATTTCTGTGACCTAATATCATAATTACAGAAAGAATTGAATAATGAAACCCATGAGTTCTGCAAAAATGCAAGAGAAATCATTGAAATGGCTGACCCAGCCTCTCTACACGCTCCTCTTCTATCACTTACCAGGGCTTTGTTATGGGACTGTGGTTGGAAGCACAGGGGGATACACTGGCCTTCATGTCCATCTGTACTTTGCTCCATCTGGCCTGAGGGACAACACACACTCACCTGGGGGGTTCCAGAGTACTCCTGAGGGAGATCCTTTACTCTGCAATACCTGTAGAGAAAATAAGACATCGCCAATGCATGCGCCCACTCTGGGTACAGAAACAGTGTTTAGTTTTGCAGATAAAGTTATGCTCCACAGTGCAAATGGATTTTCTCTCTTCCTTTTTTCAAGCATTTAACTATTTTTGTATTGAACTGATGTGAAATTACATGAGCTTGGATAATGTGAATAATGCATGAGATTTAAGACAAACACATGAAAGGAGCTTATTTTTCATGTCAAACAATTCTTTATTTTTTATGGTACAAATTAAAAGTGACAGATCTGAAGCTGTTAAGAAATACACAAAGTGCAGCTTTACTGACCATACAGATATTGCTCTAGATTAAGTACAGTTTTTGTCAGTTTTTTTTATTTTTTATTTTTTTTCATGTTAAGCAACCTGTGCAGATAAATCAGCTTTGGTTTCAAAGTCAGAGTAGTAAGGAGCTTTTAAATATCCAGTTTGTTTTCTTGGTCACAAGTCCACCATATCCACTCCTTTTTTATTTATTCGTATTTTTTGACAACACAATACAGTCCATTTTGTACTGCCATCTTTCCCCCTGCATGCTCCATGCATGGAAAAACAGATCTCTTTGCAGTGCTTCATAAGTGACCCTGGTGACCATTCTGTAGATTATAGCACATAAGACAAAAATCATAATAATAGTAATAATAATAATAATAATAATAATAGTAATAATATCACTTTTTAACAATAAATAAACAAATGTGCCCCACACAGTCTCAAGTTGGAAACAAGCAAACCACGTGACAAAAAGCTCATTACAAAATGTTTTCCAAACAGATTTTACAGTCAAACATTGACATGGAAATCAATTTCCTCTCTTATCTTCTTGTTTGAATGTTGGTCAATAACTGGGTACAAGTAGAGTGCTGAGGTAAAACACTGATGAACAGTTTTATTTTTGTATTTTTTTTAAATAGTAACAGTTTAGTATTGCGAGATTGTCAGCAACATTTAGCCATATCTATACAATGTGCATATACCTACATACTTGAGCTTTGGTCCAGCATTGAGAAGACGAGCAAAGGCATTTTACATATTTCTTTTTGGTTATAGCTTGAGTTCTTTGATACGCCTCTACTTGTTCCTTCCTAGCTCCTTTTTGCTTCCTTGTTCTCTCTCTTTTTTCTTTTTTTCCCTTTTTTTTTTTTTGGCTTTTTTTTTTCTTTTTTTCAGTAATAATGTAAAGAAATTGGAACCATTTGAATGCATTTGATTTCTTCAACTGTCCAAAATAGTTTTTTAGTGAAAAACATAAAAAGACAAAATCAGAACAGTAAGTGAACCCTTGGTTCATTATTTAAATAATATTTTGTATATTTATATATATATATATATTTAAAAAAATCAATTATCAACAAATTGGAAAACCATTAAACCTTCACATATGACCGAAGAGACTTTTGTTTCATTTGCTGGTAGCAATCTATCTTTTAGTCACATGCAAAATTAAAAGGTATTCAAATGTTATCAATACATGAAATTGTTTACAAATGGGAACCAGAAATGCTGCCAGTAATAAAATAAAACAAAATATTTATGGCCCCCCCAAAGATGTATGACTCACACATAATTTATCTTCCTAAGAATCTGTTCAGGCACCATTTGTGCCTCATAGCAAAAATTTATGTATAAAAAAATTAATATGAGAAGCATTACAACACTTTATAAATAATTTACAAAACATAATACAAAATTAGAAAACTGTAAAAAAAATCACTGCACGTGAATGGTTTTAAGACTATGGGATGAACATTATTTTTTCTTCCACGCTGGCAATTTATATTTATTTTACATTTTCACTGTCCTAGTTATATCCTTCTGATATGTACTTTGGAACAGAAAAGAGCTTATATAACTGCTGCCAGCACATTTTTAAACATTTAGTATCTTTCATACAGTGGTTAGTTAACTTTTCTTCTTGGGGGATTTTTCTTCACAGAATTTAGAGCAGTCCCTGGGAGAATTGGAAATTTAGTTTTTAGGTGAAGAATGGTTGATGGTTTTGTTCCCAGGCTGTTGATGGTGGGGATGGAGTGGGGGAGGGTATGGCCTTAAGGATGACTGAACATGTAATTGTGTATGTGGCATTAATGACTGGGCAATTAGGAATGTTCTGGAGACATGGGTAGCATTTCAGGAGTGACTGCTTCCAAATGTGATTTGTTCGTCCCTGCTTTCCTGTTGGCTTCTGGATGGTGGCCTGATCGTTATGTACATTGAACTGTGGCCACACTTTGGGGCTGTTTGTTACAGACGACATGGATATTTCTGTGGGTATAGGTATCTATGGAGAGAGAGGGTAAAAAAAACCCCAGAGGGGCAGATGTTGCTGTGAGACTCTACACGCTCAGCTTGGATAAAGCATCTTTTTTGTCCCTCACAATTTGGCTGTGGTTACTGAGGTGTTTATTCCCATCAGTTATTTATATATCAACAGTTGAAAAAGAGTCAATAACAATTGTCACTCTCCTCCTCATAAAAGCAAAACTGAAAATATCCTTAAACATACCCTGCTGAAGCTTAAAGTCTAAAATGCATTTGCTGGACATGAGCCCATCCTGGAGTACTGGATCCTCAGTGTGCTCACTGACCTTTGAGAGTGCTCACATTTAGAAGCAGCTTCTGGCCCAGATGATGGTCTCTGAAATCTTAAAGCTCCACTAACCATGCAATAAATACCCCACTTTACAAGGCAAATCCCATTAATAAAATACTGAGGGCCATATTCAAAGCCTAGTGAAATCAATGAAAGTCTATTTCTTTCACTAAGTTTTGGATATAGCCTGAAGTTCTTGAAAACTCTTTTATGAGAAGTTTTGTTTGAAGACTCCACCACTTCAGGAACTTCCTTCCACATCCTAAGCAGATCACCAAAAATCCAGCACAACCATCCTTAGGTCAAGGAATGCAATCAGGAGTTATACCAGCAAAATTTTACTCTACCAGCTCTACGGTGAGCTGAACCAAATATCTGATGTTATCTTTTGGGAAGACCTGATCAAGATGCAGCTTCTACCGCGACAGTCGGCTGAATCCCAAAGGCTTAAGCATAACTGAGCAGAAGATGAAGACTGCAGACGACCTTCACAGGTCAGCCCACACCCCATCAAGAGCCTACAACATCTTTCTTTCCCTCTGAGCCTTGGTATGCTTGTAGGTCCAATGACCATAATATTTTAGCAGATGCTTGTCCAGTCAGAAAGGAAATCACAGAGATAAACTGCCTTTAAAGAAAAATCAGTTCACCTGAATTGTATTGCACGTGATCCACCTTATATAATCAAGGGATATTCAGTGGTTTTCCCTATGTCCCAATTGCTTAGTCTAGCCAGTGGCCACAGTAAACACCTGCAGAAGCACGTCCTCCTACTGAAGAAGTCAACAGGGCAAGCATCACTATGACATAAAAAAAAGCCAGAAGGAACAAAGCACTACCATCAAAATTGTCCATAGTGATGTAACGATCAAAACATCCTCATAACTTCTCAGCCTGTCCATTTGTTTTCATCAGAACCTCAAGAAATTTCTTTGGCTAGCAGACTTTGGAGAGAAATTGCTTCAAATGGAACCATAATATAGATGCAGTACTGTACCAAGTGTGCAGTTTATATTTATACTACAAAATGAGTTTCGGTAACCTCACCAGGTTCACGGCCAAAGGACAGAGAAATCTCAAGCTACACATTTGACAAAAAGCACAATATTCAGTGTGGGCTTGACAGTCCATCAAACATAATCCTAATCCTTCTTTGTCCTCTATTGCATTTCAGCATATCAATATAAAAGATTTCACTTTTCTTTTTAAAATTCTTTAAACAGTACTGGGTTTGGGGGGCTTGAGGGCGGGGTGGAGAATGAGCTGGAAGGGAAAGGGAAGAGGCAGCAAATAGAATCAGAAAAAAAAACAAACGGAAAAAGAAATGCAAACCAAGACATACACCCTTAGAAGAGAAATACCAAACCCCACAAATCACAATAAAAAGTAATTATTTTTGGCACCCAAACACTAGGAGATTGCAAAACTGTTGACTAAAAGAAAAGAAAATGAGGTGACAACTACGGAATGGCTTTGTACACACCTGCAGGGGGTACAAACAAGAATGAGAGAAAATAATCCTGTTGTTTTCCTCTTTGCAAAATACAAATGTAAAGATTTGTAACACAATTTTACACTCATAAAAGAGTAGACTAACAATCTAGTTTGCAATGCCATGTTTCTGACTTTGGTAAATAGTTTTCATAGTGAATCAGCACTTGATACCTGAAAGGCTACAATCACTCCTCCAGGTGGCAGGCTTGTATTCTCTTTTAAACAGATAAAAGTTTTTTTTTTCTTTTTTTCTTTCTTTTTTTTTTGTTTGTTTTGTTTTTCCTTAAAATGTGTTCATATTTTCATAATATACAGAAAAAATTAAGCAGTTATTTGGTTTACTTTAAGTCCATTTAAAAAAACTGGCTTTTTCGGGATTTTTTGGGAACTAATTCTACAACACACACTTTAAGTGTTGTGTATTTTTTTTGTTTTGTTTTGTTTTGTTTTGTTTTTTAGTAGGAAAACCCACGGACATTTATAAACTGTTCTGTCCTTCTTGTAGTTTTCTCAGTCTTTTACTTACAAGGGTGATGAATAGGTATTTTCACAGAGTTCAAATGGACACGTTTTGGTTGGTGTGGGGTATTTTTCTGTGTGATTTGGTTTTTTTTTGTTTTGTTTTTAGGAGTTTTCTTCCAGAGAGTCTGTTAAAGGCTCCATAGGAACTGCCGTCGCGGGCTCGTGTTGTTTCAAACGTTTAATTGTGTTCTTCAGTGCTTGCCTCTTATTGCAGAACCAAACTCTAACTACTTCCCGGTCATAGCTCAGTTTCTCTGCAATCTCTGTCATTTCTTGCCCAGAGGGATGCGTGTTCTTCTCAAAGTGGGCATTCAAGATTTCAAGGGCTTGTGGCGTGAATGAGGTACGCCTCTTGCGCTTTTTGGATGGTTCGCTCCCAATAAACTCGGTAAGGTTCTGCATCCCTGCTCGATGGCGGGCCTCAGCCTCAGCCATCCACCGCTCAAGCACCGGCTTTATCTTCTGGGCACTTTTAGGGGTGATGTCCAGCTTTTCAAACCTGGCAGGATACAAAAGGCCAGGGTTCAGTTTGGCTGTCAGACTGCTAGCTATAGTGTTCTCTTGGGCTTCCTGTGGTAGGAAAAAGTGGCTTCTCAGGATGGTGTGTCTGAGGGAAGATTGAGAAAGAAGAGTCTTACACTGATGCTCTGCCAGGGTGGGACTTCCTGCCTGCCTGACTAATTGACTGGCAGAGGTAATTTACAATAGATTATGAAAACTGTCAGATAGGTATATCTATAAGTATATCTATACATAGATATATATATATATATATATTTATATATAGCTAGATATTTACGCTAACACAAAGTGAGCACTACAACAAAATTCTAAGTACTCTAAATAATACAGGTTAAGAATCACATTTTCATATTTCTGATGATCTTCAAAACCCTTGAGACTAAGTCTAATTACAGGAAATGATATCAAATGCAATGGCTTTTATCATCTTGTCTTGGTGCTTAATCCTTTTGTTATCCCTCCCAATCCATGTTATCCAAACAAAACAGCTATAATAATAAAAACCAATGGCAAATACTAGCCTCTGAATATCAGGTTTCCTTTCCATTTTTCAGCAATTTTCACTGTTTGTAAGTTAATGCTATATCCCTTTTCTGGGTTGGAAAAAAAATTCCCATAGCCACGGCAGTGTTCAGCTGAAACAGCTGGACACTTTGCAATTATCTTGCTGTCCCCACAATGTGCAAAGACAGACTCATGTTTTCCAGATGAAAACCAGCATAACAGTCTACTAATATGCTGTGGCACCAAGCTGAGTTTATTGTGGGATTTCTGTAAACTGTACCAGAATGATATCATTTCCTGTAAATGAGGTCTTCTATATATCATTTTGCCATCAAAAGTCTTTTGCCAAACCAGATTTTACAAGTATTATAAAACATCTGGAAAAGCAGCCGCACAAAACTTTAATCCTTTCTAAAACAAGTAGAAGAGCTGAGTTCACGTTTCAACTTTTATAAGTAATTGTTTTTTTCATTTACTGAGTTCATCCTCTTTTGCTACACATTAAAAAAACTTAACCCAAGTCCTCTGGTGCCACCCACTTTTACTTTCCCACTTTGCTCTGTGCACTCTGCAAGTTGTGGTATTTCATGCTGCAGAAAGGCAACAATTATTGGATGTCGCTGCTGTGCTCTCCAGCCCAGGTGGTGCTGAAGCACCACCACCACCACTAATCACAGAGTGCTCTGGATATGAGACCAACCAAATCAATGCCTTTATGCAAAGAAACTTGGTGACTGTAGCTGGCCATTTTTAGTGTGTCTATTCAGCATGTGGAGGCAGCAAAAAATATTCCAGCGTGAACAAAGCACTTCTCTCAAGCAAAGAATAAGACAAAGAATAATTTCAGATCATAATACTCCAAAGAATTTGTAACTGGTGCCTGATATCTTAATGTGGTATTGACTACAAGGTGTCATTCCTTGGTGTCCTGTGATATTTCAGGCTGAAGGATATAATTTAGAGTGTATTGTCTTAAGTTAAAGAAAATGCTGCTATTTGCATGCAGAGCATATCAAGGTGGTATATTGCTCATATGATTTGCATAGGCCACTAGGAGATTCTACATCTCTCTTCGAGTTGGTTGCTCAAATTGCTTGCCTTACTGCCTCTTCCATTGACCTGGAGTTCATACTGAAACTCCTTTGTTACAATTTTTAAAAAGTTAAATCTACTATTTCTGAGGAACACAAGCTGCCACTGAAGCCCCTTGTCTTGGTGCTTAACAAAAAATGTACAGTCATAGCATGTAATTACATCCCAAAATGGTGTCCATCTGAGGTGAGCAAAGGAAACTAAAAAAACTGTAACTTTGCAAGTATTTGAGACCATCTCGTGCACCCAGTCTCATGTTCTGAACAACTTGCCCCTCCAAGGAGCCCTCTGTAAAAGGTCTCACCATCCCCAGTGCTTTCTCAAAGTGTGAGGAAGATGGAGGAAATGAGAAGACAGAAAACTAGACAAAAGTAAAGGAAACCGCAATGTATCACTTTAAAGTATAATATGATAAACAGCAACTTAAGGCTACAAAAATTGTCACTTGCTAAAAGCTCCACCCATTGTAGGCATTCTTTACCAATTGAACACAAAGGAATAAAAAAAAAAACAACAAAACAAAATCAAAATTAATCCTTAGCAACAGGGAGCGATAGCATTCATATCATTGGCATTGCTTGTTAGTGTTACTGCAGGACATGTTTGGTATAACAACATACAAGTCTTGAAACAAATTTCCCAGCAGTAGTATCCTTGTATAGACTGAATAAAGGTTATTTTCTACACGGAGGTATCTTATAAGAAAAAACAGTAGGGGAGACCATAGAAGTGAGAGGATCCTATGGAGCTTTTTGTATTTAACAACAATCAATGGGTTTTATGGAAAATCATTGAGCAAAATGTGAGCTGCAAGCACACTACCCCATACTGATGTTATTTATAACCTTAGTCTTTAACTGCAGGAAAAGTACACTTCCGTTCTATGGGGAATACATTAAAACTATAAAGAGCAGATAAAAAGACAGAGCATTTCATGGATCACCAAGAACAAAATCCACTTAAATGAGCTTAGAGTTGGTTTCTTGGCTTTCGCTGATGGAGAAGGACTATAAGGCATTGCCCAAGAGGAAAAAGCTGTTACCTAAGTGTGTTTGTTACCTCATGCATAAACATGGGATTACTGTAACACACATACGTGCATATAAAGCATTTGATTCTACTTTAACTCTGTCAAGACTATATTATTATTTCTTATGATTAGGACAGATATCTGCTTCTGCTTTGCATACATGGATTTGTCTGGTTTTTTCAGTAAATATTTGGGTGATAAAAGATGAATAGCTGCTGGTTTGCAAGATAGCAGGAAGGCTATTTTTTTCCCTTCTGTGTTGTCTAGGTAAATTATCATTAACATCCTCTATGTGGAGTGCTAACCACAGTAATACAGGTTTTAACTTAGCAGGGATGCAGCCATGAAATATTTGTTCAGTAACCCTATCTGTAGAAAATGGCACAGTATGAAGAGGGTCAGCTGGTGCTTATCCAGCATCAGCAGGATCTCCATCTCATCTACGGAATTAAGTCTCTACGCCAGGAACATTGTTTCTCACTTGTTTAAAAAAGGAGGGAAAAAAAAAGACCAAAATCACTCTAAAGATACACAATAAGAAGAATTTATATGTCAGATATTGTCAGATATTAACGTTATTGGCTAATTTAAATATCAGGTTAAATAATACACTCTAAAGTCATGAGGCTCAAACACAAGCATGCTCATCTCAACAAGGTGGATCATTATTAAGAACAAAGAGAAGAGGAGAGTTTATGATGTAACTTGTTACCTGCAGATGGCAGACTGGCTATAGGCTGGGCCTTCGGTGGCGCTTAGGGCTTGGCCAACTTGAGTCTGTGTCAGGCCAAGGGACAGGCGCCGGATTTTAAAAGCTTTGGCAAATTCTCGTATTTCTTCCAGATTTACCCCATCCACCTCTCCAGTGGCTATCTGAGGATCTGTTGAGATATTTTTTAATCATGTCAGTTCTTTGCATCACACATCAGTGGGATAGGCTTACAGCCATTTCCATTGTCAAGACTTTCAAGTTCAATTTTTTTGATACTGACCCCTTTCTCTTCTTCCCCAAACAGAAACAGACTTGCCTTGGTCAGGTGTGTTATGAAGCATGTTCAGATTGCTAAGATGCTGACTGGGCTACAGTTGTTTGCAGGTGCTGGTGGAAGATTTTCAAAGATATGCCGTTGCTGAACTCCTGAAAAAGGCCAGCTCACCTCAGAGGGAGGGTGTGCCTGAGCTCCTCACTGCCATTTATGCCTGGCAAAATCTTCTCTGGGTTGAGTAGTCATGTTCCCTGTTTTCCCTTCTTATCACATACCGAAAGAAGGTTGGTGTTAATATATTTAATTCCAGTCTATGGGGAAGGCTATACATATGTATGAGCTGCTTGGATTTTAAACTTGAAATCAAGTCTTTCTGCTTTATCTAAAGTTAATGCCAAATAAGGAGTTTCACAGCTATTTCTTCCCTTTTACACAATACCCAACCTAAACTGCCACATGAATGTCCGAAATAACACAGCAAATGAACAAGCCTAAGCAGAATTCTGCCTTTAAAACCTCCTTAATTTAAAAATAATATTTTAAAATATTCCCTTCTGAGAAGCAGCCTTTCAAGCTTTTTATTCTGCCTCCCATCAGGTTGATAATCAAGGAGCAACAACACTGGTTTTGGATGGTAATGCTGCACGGATTTTTTTACTTTCACATTAGCCCCTCAGAAGATAATGCTTATGATGCTGTGAGAATAAATCTGTCCTTCCTCTCTATAGCAGTTTACTGACACAGAAGCCTTTGTCCCTGAAAGGGCACATAATAAAGCATGTCTACCACAGAAAAGCTCCTTTGGAGCTGGATAACTCGGTCAATTTAGGACTTATCAAGGGAAATGACACAACAGCTGGAGAATGGAACTTCCCCCCCTCCCAAGCTACTGATCCCTGACTAAATGAAAGTGTTTGCCAAGTCAGAGACAGCATGGGACTGGGATGGTAGAAGATTTCAAAGTGTTGTGCAATCCCGCATGTAGTGAAGCCATTCTCCCAGTAAGACATCTCTATTGTTCTTCACCTCATTCCTCAGACTCTGAGGTGAAAAGTTTGCAGCACAATAACCCCTCAATTTCTGTAAATGCAAGCAGTTGTGCAAGGACAGTGCTAGACTACATTACCATTCTGAACCCTATATGTGAATGGCTCCTGCTAGTATGGCTCTAGTGAAGGCTTATCAGCATTGCAGCAACAAAGCTTTTATTTTCAGGGGTTTATAAGCCTGGTGTAAAATTTCCATATGATGGAAACATCCTATGAAAAAATTTTTTGTCCAGTAATAGACAGAAGGAAAAGGGTTTTCTGATATATAAATTTAGCCTGTATCTGTCTGTTGCTTGAGGGTAAGAAGCACACATGGCAATAATATTTTTAAAATTCTTGTGTATGCAACCAGGGACCACATGAACTATGCACAGATAAACATGCACATAGGCTGAACCTTGTTTCAACAATACTCCCCACTCAGAATCATCTCTGCTGTTCTCACTGCTGTACTTGTGGTCACCAGTACTCCTACGCACTCATCCAGTACAAAGCTAGGGTGCATATTGTTTGCTTTAGGAGTAAGTGCTGTGACAGTGGCCACACAGGTTTATAAAGTAATTGCCTTTAGAAGCATGAAATTTTCCTGCTTATGCCATATAGTCTATCTAGCATACCAGTTCTGAATTTCAGAGACACAGAAGGGAGCTGAAGACTTATCTACTCTTTGGGTCTCTGTACTAAATATCATAGATGATACTGGCCTCAAAAATCCCCTGAGTAAAGTACACTGAAATGGTGGCCTTCCTCACCTTTTTCCTTCTATTACTTTAAGGCCTCTGACTAAGGCTGTTAGGAATGTGACAAAGGACAATTCAGGTGTTCCCAGAGAACTTGCAAAGTAGCAAACTCTGGCACCTGGCACCTGTAATCCTGCCCAGCTCCCGTTAGGAATGAAAAGGGAAGTGAGAAAACTAATTGTAGAGAAATTACAGAGAAATTCTGCCAAGTTCTGCTGGATCTAGAATGATCTGTCACTGTTGCAACAGTGAGCATCATGGAAAGATCTTTCCTGCCTGCAGCGCTTGGAGGAGGGAAATATTAGGCTGAGCTCTACTTGAGATGAGAAAAAACCTGTGACGCCCTTCAGTAATATGGGAGTAGAACGTAGTATATGGTGGAATATCTGTCGAGAAAAAGGCTTCATTCTTTCATTAGCATCTTTGGCAACAGGAAAGTACTAACAGATGGACTGAAACACTGAAGAGTTTTATCTTGAACTCTAGGGAAAATAGCGTTTGTATGAAATTGGAACCACTTCTACTTTGGGTGTGATTCAAAGCCCTTTGAAATCCACAGATCTTGTCTTCTGTCACCTCCATAAAACACAAATGGTGCTATGAAGACCACTCTATTGATATCATCATTGGTCTATTTTACTCTACTGCATTAAAATGCCATCAATACAGCCTTAGACTGTGTGGTCTAATATATGCACATACATAATACATTCAAAGAGATTATGGACTTCGTTTTAACAAGTTCTGGGCTCTCAGAACAGTGGAACATACAGTGCATTTCACATTTTAGGAAGAGTAGCTTATTGAAGACAGTAAATAAGCTGGTGCTTTTTAAATTAAGTGGCTCTCCCAGGGAAGGCTGCCCAGCGCAAACAGGAAAATAGAGAATACCAAACTCATTGAGTCTTTGGGATCTACAGTAACGTTATTTCAAGACTCCAAGTTTACATTATTGCACGAGAAAACAATGGCTGTCTATGAAACTACTGAGTGCTGGAGAAAGGTAAAAGGCTTGTCTGGGTTCATTTCAGAGGATATGGGTACATATAACAAAAAGGAAGACAGCTAAAATTCCACCAGCTGTCCTGGTGGATGTTGAAGGTAGATGAGCAGTATGGAAGAAATTAAATCCACAGGCTCTCCTGCATTGAAATCTGTTTTTTCCTGCTGAAGGGAATACTTCTCCCACTTTTGAATTCTGAAAATCCTGTGTGAGTTTGTTTTTGAGTGAAAATATGCTGTGATTTTAATAGTTAGGGGAAAGAGCTGCTACAGAGAAATCAGTGCACCCTGAAGGAGAAACCAAATTTCTGTTGCACAGGGTTCAGCCACGGGAGGGATTACAGGGGGATGATTTCCCCAGTCAGATAGGAGGAGAAATAGCTTATTGAGGAGGTCCAATGGAAAGTAAATTGGATAAGAAAGACTGGACAAAACATTGATAATGGAAAATGGAGTGGAGCTCAGGGGAAAAAGAAAGAATAATAATTTGTTTATGGGAGGCATTTTAATTTTATAGTAACAGATGACAGTAAAATGAATTTGGAAGGAAGAAAGGAACTTCATGGGGACACAAGTCTCAGAGCACGAGAGAAAACCAGTGATTTCCACAAAGAGAACATATGGCGGAAAAGTTAAAGAAATGAGCAGAGGGATGCATTTCAGAAGAGGAAAATGAAATGGAAAAAGGGAGGAATAATGATGTAGAATTAAATGAAGAGAAAACAAAGAAGACAAAAGAGAATACAAATAGGATTAGACAACACAAAGGAATCATACAGAAGGGACAGGAAGAGTAAAGATGAATCTTGCAGTCCTTACTTAGAGAGAACTTATTTTAAAATATCTTTTATTTGGAAATGACTGTTATGTTTTGTCTCTAAAATAATTAGTACTTGTTGCTGGTTAGGCATGAAGGGGTGATGATGAGAGAAAAGGGAAAAGCTTTAAAGAAGAGAATAACCTAAAGGAAAAAAAAAGGACAGGAAATAAAAAAAAGAAAGAGAAATTAAAAAGTAAGGAAATGCACTTTTTTGAAATTAAGAAACACGTTAAAGGAAAAAAAGCAAAATCATACAGAAATTATTACTAGAATGAAAAGTAAAAGGAACAAACCCAAGGAACATGGAACACTAAAGTTAATAAAGAGAATTCCTATGACTTTCTCATTGTAGTTTAATAATTTCTCTGATGTGAAGCAACGTCTTGTAAAAGAGTTATTCTCTTTGCAGTCAGTGTGCAGAAGGTCGCCCCAAATAATTATTTGCTGAAGTTAGGATGCTCTATGCAATTTGATCAACTGAACAAGTGGCTAAATGTGACTAGTTCTACATGAATTTTGCTATATTTAGCAACTACTTCTGGAATATAGCAAATCTCTGCCAGGGTACTCAACTCCAGAACCTCTGCCAGTGGTCTGGACTATAACTTTGTGAGGAATGAGGAAAAGGAAACAATATTCCTACCTCAGGAGGGAGAAAGAAATCAAAGATAGGTTCAGGAGGCTGCAAGTTGTTTCTTGCTGCCCTCATGCCTAAGGATTTCTCTCAGAAACACTGACCCATTGCCCACCTCAACCCCCTAAAAGACTTTAAATGGACTTTCAGACATTGGATTTCAATTGCAGGCCTTTCATACAAAGCTCTGCAGCTGGTCTGGGAGCTGGGATGTTAAGAAGGCCACAGTCTTGACAAAGATGTGCTCCTGCCCTTCAGGGATCTGCATCTAGAAACTGAACAGATTCTGTAAAGAAGCAAAACAAGGATGACATTCCATCTATATCCTCATGTGCAGCCACAGTTTTGTGCAAATGGCTTTTCAGTCACATGAAACAATTTTCAAACTCATGAAGGTCATTTAATACTATTTGTCCAAACAGCATCACCGAGAAGGAAAAGCTATAAAGGATCCCATCTGGTTTTCATGTTTCATTACACAGGTGGTTTGATCTTTCCTTACTGAACTGATCATGTTTTCCTCTTTCTTGTAGGCTCTTTCCTCATTACTATAAAACTGTAGGTAGCTTTCTTGTGCCCTGCAACACCATCCCCGATGTGGCAGCTCAAGCAGGCTTAGGCATGCAGCGTTAGCTCCAGTTTGTGGTTGGCTACATGCTCTCAGGAGTATGCTGGACAGCCTTTAAGGATAATTGAGATGACTGGTTTGCTTCTATCTGTGTAAGGTTGCTATGCAAATGGCAGAAGTGAGTTGATCTGCCCCTCACGCTACTCATTCTGCTAGTCTTAAATAGCAGAGACTGGATGAGGCTGGAATCATAAACTCAAAACAGCTCCACAAGTTTTTATTTATGTGTAACTATGTTTAACATGTAATTTTTTCCAGGAAACCCCTATCAATAACATTTTCTTTTGGAATGCTCTTAAGATCTGAATTCCAGTGAGTTAATTTCCAAGTGCAACTCCTTTGTGGGTCTGATTGTATGAAAAGTTTCCTATGCCTGTAGCTCTGGCCTGCTTTATGATAGAACCGCAGTAAAGACAGGGAGACTGACTTGACACTCTTCTTTGGGATCATTTTTCACATTCCTCTGATGGCTTCTGGGGAGTGTGGGAGTGGCATCAGCAAGATTTGGATGCAGAGGGGGCAAAATTTAATCTTGAGTCTAAAGAAAAAGGATACAAGGAAAAAAACAAACGTGAAGACTATTAAAGAGCAGGGATTAGAATTTGGAGTGGAGGGAGAGAGGGTCTGACTGTGCAGAGTAGTACCACTCACTGTGGTACAGGAAAGAAAATAGGGAAAGAGAGGTGGCACTAGTGATAAAACAAGATAAAGGAGGATAGAAACTACCTAATAAAAAGGCTGGTAAAAGGGTACAGATATGGTCTGGTGACAGTGACTGAGTGGGAACTGAAATGGGAAGTAATGATGGACTGTGAGGAAAGGACTGCAGGGAGAAAACTAGAGGAACAAAAAGCATGGAGGCAAAGGGAGAGCAGATTGTGTGGAGAACAGTACGAGGAATTAATGGGACTAGAACAAGACAGGTAGTGGATGGAGTCAAGCCTGAGAGGATCAAGTAAAAGTTCTATGTTCATTAATGTATCTCCCAGTTGTGCCAAACTGTGCCTCATGCTCCTCTGCTCTCAGCCAAATCTATAAGCACAGCATGCTTATTTTAGAGCAGAACCAACAAGATGGTAACAGAACTATCAGCTTTTCCATGCATTCAACCCATCTCCTATTTCCAACTATGAACATAAAGATTTTCTCACCATATGACTGATGTACATTACTATTCTGCTTTTGTAACAACCTTGAAATTTATCCAAGCAAAAAATGAAGCTAAAAGAACATCCTTAGAGCTGCACAAATTAACACTCAGAAGCTACAAAATGCTGGAATTACAGCAGTCCACAACACAGTGTAGCATAGTCTTTGAGCCGTGGATTATCATTTCTTTTTCATGTGCCTCGTTCAGTGCACAGGGTGAACTGTCCTTCATTACAGACGAACTGATTGATGTATTGCCTTTTTACTTGTTCAGTGTGTGGCCCCAGACCTCTATTAAAGCTCTTCACTAAAGACATCTCCTCTTGAGCTCTTCTGGTTTTTTTAAAATCTTAATTTATTTTCTTGTGTTTCTACAAGATGAGGGTCTTCCCCTTCTCATTCACAGAGAAGTGGACAGATATTAAGGGAAGAAGCATTTTTGGATACCCAGTCTAGGTCAAGTAGGAAATGATTTTTTAGACTGTGTCTTTAAATGGTTCTTGATACAGTTCCACAATGAAAGTGCACTTAAAATTGCAGCTGTGACTACCAGGTTCTTCTGTAAATTAAAGTCCAGAGTCTCAAGCTGGATATTGAGGGAGCACTTGTGAAAAATATCTTTTAAGTGATTTGCCTGCTGTTGCAGTGGAATTACATAGCAGACAGAAGGCTTCAGCTCCTCAGTCCTCTATTGCCTCAGGCAAGACCATCCCTCACTCCTCTACAGCTTCCTACCTCAAATGTTATGCAAACTGGGGAACAGATTAGTGAATCAGATAAACCCTGGGACAACAGCCCACCTGTTGCATTAGTAATTCTGATACATCCCTAGGACAATTCCACTGGGAAGACACTGAAAGAAGGATGAGCAAAAAAAATCATGATTGCATGATTTTAATAACAATAATATATTGCCATAATGAAATACATGTTCTAACAGGAATTGCATACAATTGAACAAACAACTATTTTTTGAGCATCTCCTAACTTTTGATGGATTTATCCTGTAAACTTAAAAGGGCTTCTTCCATGTTGCATTTATTTTAAATTAGAATGTCCACAAGAGGAGGTATTCTGGACTAGCTATTGAAAAATAACTTCCTCTGCACCAGCTGTGTTATTCAATTTTCCCACATGGACTAGGGTAAACTTCATGTATTTGTAATGTAAAACCTCTTATTTTTCTTCCTTCTACAAGCATGTCTACATGAGAAAATTTACTACTGACAGAGCAATAGCAGTATATTTGTATCACTATAATTATATCTGTATCTATATGCAGATATTTTCATTCCAGAATAAAAGTATTCCCACTGGGAGTTATATCAGCATAATTTTACCACTATAGCTCTACTAGTAATTCCCCCATGTAAAAGATCTCTGAAATAATCTAACCAAGGTTTTTTCACATCTCTCCTTGCATGACAGTTTCTCCAAGCCCTTCATAAGCTTGTATCAGTTGCATATTTTACATTACCAACATGGCATAAGCTATAGTGTTTGTTTACTTAGAATATATACATGGAGTATCATAGAACAAGATCGTCCAAATCACTTGGATTTTTGCAGTTGTACAAAAACTGTTAATGCTTCTTATGTATACTGTCAACCTGCGGTTTTTGCTATGTAAAGACCAAGTTAATGCTGAAAATCTAATAGCAAAGACTCTGAACCTGGAAGAAAGGGCTGTTCAGGTCAGCTGTTATAATCCTAACACTGAAACTCAGTTATTTCACTGCAGTGTGCTTCTCTCTTCTCCCCTACATGTTCTAGTTCATTCTTGTTTAAATGTTGCAAGCTTTTTCTGGCAAGAAAAGTCTCTCACTCTAGATTTGTGTAGTATTAGGGTTTGTAAAATGGTTTGCTATATCAACCAAGCGAAAAAACAAGCAGCTTAACCAAAAGTAGGAGTACCTGTTTTCCCACCAAATTCTGAGAAATGTGTTTCATTATATTGACTGATTCAAAAATGTCTAATTTTGAAAAACCATAAACTACATTTCAGTTATAACAATTGCCCTCATGAGTCAATTAATGGCTGCTACCATTTTTATGACCATTTTCAGCGCTGATTAAAATTTCTAAAGGCATGTTTACCTTAAGCTTGATCCATGACAGCACTTAGTAATTCTCACTGGTGAGAGTCAGTCTATTTAGCAATATACAATCTACTATGTTTAAAAAATCAAAAGGAGGGAGAGCAGATTGGGAAACTCAGCGGTGAGGAGAACAAACAGAGGGGAGAATTAAGGAGAGCCAGGGAGCAATACTTACTGCTGACTAACTGGCCAACACTCAAAGCTGAAGAGGAGGAGGATGAGGAGGAAGAAGAGGAAGCCTGACGCACTGGGCTTTGAGACATAGATGCTTGACTGTGAGCCAAATGCAGGAGATTGGATTGTGAGGCTGCTTGTCCCACTTGCGTCTGGGAAGGCTGATGGAGCTATATGTTAAAATGTAAAAATAGGTATTTAGAAAGTGAAGCAGTAATAGAAAACTTGCAATGCACCATCTCACCCATCTACTTCTGGGGCACAAATCACATAGGAGCATTAAACACCATGGGCTTTGTTCAGGTGACGGTGTTACAGCAGGAGCAATCTGAGCTGTTTTGAATATTGTCTTTGCAGTTTTACTCAGTTTAACTGGCTACTTAATCTAATTAGAAGCTAAATACTTTTTTTGAAATGGGTGATAAGAGACCTATGACATTCACAGCAGGATTCTGATTTATTAAATACATATCCTTACCTGTTTTCTGACTCATGAAACCAGACTTTTATTCCCTACATGGATTCTCATAGAAATCAGGATTGTTTCACAGAGGTCCTTTCATACTGCAGGACCAGGGCCAAGAAGAGTGGGAATGGGGAAAAGGACATAAACCGAGCCAAAATCCCTTTCCTACAGGAAGCAATGACTTGTTTTGTGACATCAGATCTAGCAAACAAACAAAAATAATGGAAATGGATAAGTCGTCCTTGATTCAAACACACAGGGAAACTTCTGAGCCCCATTCACATCAGGATTATATCCAGTAAGACATGCCTAAAAAAATCTAGTGAGTATGGTAGATACAAATCTGTAATACACAAATCTGACTTTTTACATTTTTTTTTAACAAATATTACAAGAGTGTATTCTTTGTTTGTTTACTAGGGGAATGGAAAAAACCATGAATCCATTCTGCCTATGATATGATTTCATGTGGGGTTTAAATCTAGGAACATTCTCTGGTACTGATTTTCACATAAAACTCTCAGAATATTTGAAGGGCAGTCTCTCTACAGAATGAAGGCACACAGTGGACTTCACAGTTTTGAATTGGATTCTAGTAGTCCAGAACCGCCTTTTCAGAGCATAAGAATACAGTAATACAGTACTGATACACTCCGGTGACTGCTGCTTATCATACCTTTATTTTATGTTGATTCTTGATATTGATCAAAAAAGATCGTAAAAATATTCTATAAAGGCTTCACTTCACTGCAGCTGTTATCTGCATTTTCTACAAGGGGAAAAGATAAAGGCCTATTTAGCCTTGCTTGAAGTCAGTAATTAAAATCTATTTATTGAATGCTAAGGAGTATGAGTTTTTCTCTTTTGATATCTAACTGAAAAAATGACTTTAGAAAAGGAGCTACATTCATTAGTAACACTCAAATTATATGTATTATCCTCCCAGCACACATAGAAATGTCTGATGCTAAGTAGACAACAAATTGTATAACACTGTAGATAAAAGTATCTGTTCACATTCAAGATGACACTTTCTGTGGAATACGTATGAACTATTTTAATGACAATATTCCTTTTAGAGTCTGTTTAAGAATGGAAAAAAATTCAACTTCTTTTCCTACCTTCTACATGGCCTAATATAACAGAAAATGAAGGAAGAAACTTTGATTTAACCTTTAATAATAATTATAATTATTTATCTGACCAATTTTAGTGTATTCTGACTTCCTTGTGGATTAATAAAAAAAAGTGTGTTTTTATATCACAGATTCTTTTTTTTAATCAAATACATTTTCAAAAATATAACTGGCACTTTATCAAGGGGATAACATTTGAGAAGCTGATTAAAAGGCTTCCAGTTTTTAGATTCATGCAAGCAGTGAGCATCTTTAAAAAAATTCTCTAAGGTCTGGATTTAATGACACAGAATTTCCAGCCCAGAATGTCTACTTTTATAATATCTTCTCCTAGGGAAACATCCCACTATGATGGCTGGCCTCTTCTGAACACTGCAGAAGTGGACTGCCTGCCCGTCCATTATACCCACATCTCATCCAGACTGCAGCTTTCAGAAGCAGGCAGGTGTTTGGGGTCTGGGTCTGATGTCTCAGGAAATCTCTGGCAAAACTAAAGATTTCATCACAGGCAAGGGAAGATAAGTACTGTATTTAGATGAGTTAGACGCTTTCACCCTATGTGGAACAGTCTAAGAGATGTTAGTGCAGATAAGCATCTGTGAGGATGGAGGAGCAAATACAGCAGCTATCTTTAAAGAGAAAGATCTGCAAAATTATAGTCCAGTCAACTGAACTTCAACCGTGGAAAAGTGCTGAAGAAAATAATCAAACAATTTGTAAGCACCCGCAAGAAAATAAGGTAGCGACAGACAACATGGATTGTTAGGAACAAACTGTGTCAAACCAATCTGATCTCCCTGTAAGACAGGGTAATTGGCCTTGTGGACAGGGAAAAAGCAGTAGGTGGTTTGACTTTACAAGTGTCTCGACACTCCCTCATGTGACATTCTTTATAACCCAAGGAAACATAGTTTAGGTGAAATTGCTGCAGAATGAATGCCAAAGTAGCTGGAAAACAAAACTGAGGATGAGATATCTGTGGAAGCAGAAGTGTGCATGCATGCTGCTTCACAGAAGTCCATCCTCATTCTGCACTACTCAATATTTTCTTAATGACCTGAATGATCGAGCAGAGAATATCTTTACTAAATTTACATGCTGATGACATGCTAGGAGGAAATTTTGACAGGCTGGATTACAGGATTAGGAATCAAAATGTTTCTGTGCATTTGAACATGCTGACTGCAATCCTGTGGCATTGCAAAAGTAAAGGCAGTTCCCATACCAAGCCATGTGAGTGGGAGTGATGTCTGCAGTGCATGTGAAGTGCATCTTCTTTTCTACTGAGCCCTGGAAAGACCTCTGCAGAAGGGGATGCCATGTCCACAGCTAGGTACCAGACTTCAGAAAAATCTGGACCAAGTAGAGTTAAATAATTAGAATGGCTGAAGGCCTGGGAGTTAACTGAGGCTTATGAAGGCACCTGTAATGAACTGGTCATGTTTAATCTAAAGGAAGGAAGACCAAGTGAGACATGACGCCTGCTTTGAATACAGGCATAGCTAATGAAAAGAGGAGATAATTATTCTGTCTTACATTTGATAATGGAGAGAATGAGGCCTAGTAATCTGGAAGGTTCAAATTAGATGTTGGGAAAAGCTATCTAACATGGCAGTGAAACACTGTCATAGATTATTGGTGGAATCTGTGGGTTTCTATGACAGTGGTTAGGATCAAATTAGCTAAAAACTGGAATAGCTACTCCACTTGAGAACAACAGATTGGACTGGATAATGTCTTGAATGTTGACCTTCCACCCATAATTTTTTAATGATTCTACACCATTTCCTATCAGTATTTCTCAGGGAGATAGCAAATCCAACATTTTCCAGCTATGTTACACATACAGTCACTGAACAGTTCAACTACTGAGCATGTGCACAATAAATCTGAAGCCTCCAGGAAGCTCTAGAATGAGAGGGCATTCTGCATTTTTCAGCTCTGCATGCAAGGCATGCACTCAGTCAGAGTCACTACGTAGCACGTGCACAGTATGATGGTTGAGTCTAGGAAGTGTTTGAGTCTCTGCTCATGTTTTGTATAATGCATATATTTTTAAAATAACTGGAATACCCAGAAGCTTGGCAACTTTGTTGTTGGAGGTCCAGAAATATTTAAACAAATATAAGAAATTCTCAAAATTTAGCTAGACATAAGAGAATATGGCTAGTGAAGTTTGGATTCACAGTAGCCCTAGGCGTAACAGCAATATATAAGGGATATTTACAGGTTGGTTTCTAACTCACTGCTTGTGAGGGATAAGCAATCAATGGGGTTGAAGAGGCTGAAGAGTCACCTTAAGGCCTGACCAGAGACTGAGGGAGGATTCCATCTTTAACTCCCTACATAATTTCCAGTACCCACTCTGCTTTACAGACATGATGGTTAAGCTGTAAATGTCCTGCTTAAAAAACAATGATAGTTATCTATGGCATGAAATTGTATTAAAACACTCTCTCTTTTCATCCACTATAATTTCCACTGCAGAAATAGCCTTAAGGAGAGGCAACGATTAGATTATGAATTAGATTCTAGATGACAGAATCAATTTGAACTTGCAATAGCTGACTTTTCCCAATTTTGGACACGTATATATGATATGAATTATATTTATGACTGCTGTGCATTTTCCATCCAAAGACAGAAGGAGGCACAGAAATTACAGAAGCAGTTGCTGTAAGTGCCATTCTGTGTAGGTGGATATAGCAGACATGCCAGAATGATGACTGTATGCAACAGTGATCAGTATCTGGCAGCAATACGTGTATGCACACTGCAGCTAGAGGAATGAAGTGAATACGAGAAGTGGAAAGTGCATCATAATACTTTATAAGAATAAACTAAAAACTGCAAAGGGCCTTATTCATATTTCTTTCACATGAGGTTTACATGTTGCTGTCAATAGTGAAGGTAGCATTGACTGATAATTGCAGAGGTAAAGAATTAATTATTTCTGTAAGACTGAATTTTGTTCTTAAATTATGCATGAATTGGAGTTCTGTATTAAAGGCCTTATGAGATCAGGGATGTTGTTCTCTGCATCCAGAAAGCTGCATATTAGTGATAGGGTAACAAGGTATTTTGCATAAAATAAGGAAAGAGAAAGAAACTAAGTGGAAATCTAGAAAAATTTTGACAGAATATTGCCTTGTATCATAACAGAGCTGCTACTTGGTTTTTACAGAGTCTGGACAAACAGCAAGGGCAAAATATAGACTTAATGGAAAGGGGAAGAAAATAATGAGCTTAAATTGCAGTAAGGGAAGCTAGGGTCAGGCATCAGGACAACCTTTTGAATGCTAAGGAAGGGGACCTAGGTTGTCTAGGGATGTCAGGGAACCTCCATCACAGAAGATTTTTAAGAACAAGCTAGACAAACATCTGTCAAGAATGATATAGGGACAGCTGATTCTGCCTAGGGGGAGGAGATGGACTACATGACCTCTTCAGGTCCTTTCCAGACCTACTTTTCTATGATTCAGTGAAAAGGAAATCTGAGAGATGAGGAAACACAACAAATTAGAGACGACAGAGGTGAAAAAGACAAATATAACAAAAAGGGCAGAAGAGATGAAACTAAGAGGAGTGGTACAAAGAGCAAGAAATACATCTTAAGCAATCCCCTTTATGTTATAAATACAGATTTTCAATCTTTTGTGATGTCAGCTAGTTCATCCTGGGAAATATGGACATTAGCTGTAGTAAAAACTAAAGTCCATGGAAGGTCTGAGAAACAAATATCTTGATATAAAAAGACATTCTCAAACACTTTGAAATTCCATGATAATGCCTTACAGTAGTAGTAGTTTAAGTGTTTCATTCTTCTATTTTTCCTGCAAATGGAGTCCTCTGCTCTGTATAGATTTCCTGAAATGTTTCCTAAAATACGTTTGATTTTGAGAAAGAGTAATGGTGTGCTGAGGACACTGCAGGATTCAAGAGCACCATGGCAGATGAAGTCTGTTTTCAAACCTACTCATACTGCATGAGCAGGCATGGGCTTCGAAGATGTTTCCTTAAATCTTCTAACAAATGGAAAGAACAAGTTAATACACATATCCCCTTCCTTCATGTCAAATCCCTTTCACAGTCAGCTCTGCCAGAGTATTTCACAAATACTGTATCCCATCACCCTAATTTAGGTTACTCAAATAAATTCAAGTAAGTGCATATATGAATCTGAATATGAAAGGTATTTGATACTTAATAAGCATCTTCTTTCTCAGTATAGAACAATATAGTATAGTACATATAGTACAAAAGGTGTCTATACACACTGCTTAGACTGACAGAATAGGTACATTTGGGAACTAATATAAAAAGGTCCTTAGGTTCACACTGGCTGTGCACATACTCCACCCAAAATGAAGACTGTGCTGTGGACATAACTGGGGGCAGGAGTTTGACAGCATCTGCTGAAGTTCTTTCAACACCTTTCTATTGAATCACAACTACTTTCAAAGCACACTGCAGTTGAAGCTCTTTCGACTTGCTAAATGAGGTTGAGAATATAGCTAGTCTTATGTAGAAGATATAATTTTATATGCAAATCAGGTGCAGAAGTAATTTTTTTACCCCTATCAGGAAGGATATAATGTCAATATAAGAACAATATTATTGACAATACGTGAATCACTAATTATAAATTATAAATTAATAATGTTAATTAACAATATAAATATTACAATAGTATTATAGTAACAGTTTAAATGTGTAAGTGCATAATTCAAAGGTAACCCTCATATTCCTACAGAGAAAAGCATTTTATGCTTTCTATGCCACAGTTGGTTAGAATGACACAGGTAATGTAGTGACATCTTCCTATTCCCAATGGTTTGGTGCAGATGTATTGGCTTTTTTCGAGATATTCTTCTCCTACAAGTGCTGATGCCACAAAGAAAAGTGGTCAGGAAAAGACGGGAGTTACAAGTCAAATGTTGTGCTGTGGCATGGAAAGTCTGATGTAGTCCCTTGTACCAGTAAATAGTCTAGTAATCTTGACTTTCAAAAATCTAGTCATTTATCCGTAGATGAAATAGAATTATGCAATGATGATGGTAAACGAAAAGAGAGAGAAGAGAGAAAAATTGTCACCCTCATCACTGAAAGTCATATAAGAAGCAAAAGAAAAACAAAGTCGGGTTGAGACAACACAGTTTAGTGACTATATTGAAGCATAGAGAAAGAAGAATGCATTTCTCATAAAGCAAGACAGCATCAAAGCTATAGGAGCATTGCAGAGAGGAAATGATTGAGAGCTGGTTAGATTTTAATGGGAGAGAATAACAAGGGATTGCACAGAGCTGTGGTAACAAGATGGTAGGGTGTTTGTGGCAGGTTGAGACTGCAGAAAGAGAACATCTAACATGAAATTTGGCAAGCAGATGTACAAGAATCACCACAGATCCATCTGAGAGGTATCTATGTCTTTTCAACAGTTAATCTGGAGCATGATAGCCAATGACAACAAAGATGGGGAAGTGAAAATGTAGGAAAATGCTGCCTAGTGGCTCATTTTAATGTGTTAGAATTGGCAGAAGCCCAAAGCTGGTCATGCTCTAAGACACGATGAAGTATGAAAAGTTCTGGCAGGCATTGTAGATAAAACAAGACTGAGGACAACTGGGACTACAGTCCTGACTTAATGAAGCTAGAACGTAGAAAGAAAGAGCCAGGAAAGAGTGAGAAGGGAACCTGCTTTATGAGGTACACCAGAGAACAATAGAATGTCCAGAAGTTGCTTCTGAATGGGCAAGAAAATAGTTATGAAAACACCAATTATTAGGAAAGCTGTTTAGGGAATTCATAAACAAGAGTGTGTTTGAGCCCTGGTGATCACTGGCAGCTAGATTCCTCTTAGTCAATTTTGCTCACCTTAGAATTAATTGACAATCCCAAAATAGCTATCTTAGCCCTCTCTCATGTCAATGGAAACAAGAGATATGTTAAGATACCTATTAGAGATACACTTATCAAAAAATTTTTCTATTTTGATATCTTGAGTTTTCCACTGGACATGCATATGTCTCCTTGTTGATGTCTATAGGGGAAATCCAGTTAACTAGCTCACACCAGACACCTCACTCCTCTATGACTAAGTCAAGCAAAGTGAACCCTTTCCTAAATTTCATAAGACTGCAGTTCATGGTTCAAGTTCTTCTGTCAGCTGTGCTGGTATTAAGATTGTGTTGTTAGTGATATGAAAGAATATCTTGAAACAAATTTTTCAAATCTGATAGCAAATGGCAATGCTAACAAGTTTTTACAACAAATTCATCTGTTCTCAAAACCAATGTGTCTTTAGCCCGGCAACCTACATTTTGACAAAATTCCTCTTGAGAGGCATGGAGGAAGTGCAGAAGTTAAAGTTACAAGGTACTCTTCTATTATGGGACACAAAGAGCTTGTAAAGCAAGAAACATAAAATTAAAGAACAATTTTATTATTTATTTTTCAAGAAAGGAGACTACAAGTAGAGAACAAAGGATTTATACCAAATTTTTGAATGCTTTTAGCAACCAGCAAGGAAATATGGTGAATAATGCTAAAGTGGAATCTGCAAGAAGAACACATTAATTTCTTCAGAATATCATGAAAAACTTATAAATCCTGTTTAGAACATGCCAGGGAAGCATTATGACAGGTAGTAGATCCGTGCTAAGTGATTCACATCAAAAGGAACCATTTTAGTGACACACATGATAATAATCAGGGAAGCAAAGATGTATTATGGTGGATACATCTGCTTATTAAGTAAAACTGTTCAATGAACAGAGATAGAAAAAAGCAGGATGTTAGGCTGTATTGAGATAAAGAAAGAAAATAATGCTGAAAATATTATAATGTTGTGTAAAACAGGGATGGATCCTCACTGTGACCATGGCATTCAGTTCTGATCAAAAAATCTTGAAGAGATTAGCGTGGAAATGATTGGGAGATGAACAGAAAAGTTACTAAAGGCAAAGAAAACCTTGTTTATGAACAGAGATAAAATGGATACAGACAAAAACAGGAGTGCAAACAGCTGCCTGTTTTAGAAAGCCATTGAAGTTTCTAGGAGAATTCTTGGTGTGTGCACAGATGCTGCTTAGATTAGCAAAATCTTGGAAAATACTAAAATACCTGAAGTTTTACCTACTTCATGTAATTTGAAGAGGAACAATCCCTACTGTGGGTACTTTGAAGAACCTAAACTAAAACCATCTATTTACACTTAAATACAGGAAGAACAGGACTACATCAGACTCACCTGTGTACATTGAAAAGCAACCTATTTACATCGCAGAAAAAGAGACACTGCTTTGCACTACGTGTAAGTATTCTATGAACTCATTTCCATGAGGAGACATTGAGGTTTTAGTCTGCTAAGTCTGAAAAAGTTGTATGAATAAATAATGCATGTAGTCTACGTAAGTAAAGCTCACTAAAAACAGTATCTGAGGCATTTAAGTCTTTAGTCATCAGGGGAAAAGGAAGCACTAGCATGCATTACTTAGCAACTGGAACAGTTTACAAAGGTTCAATTATTGTGACTCAGCTAACAAGCAGCAGCTCACTATCATTGCTTGTAATCACCTCTTTCTCCTGAAGCACTTAGTTTCCATGGAAGTGACAAGTTGAAAGTCAAACTAGGATTATCTGTAACTGGAACATTTTTACTACATTATTTATTTTCTGCATTTATTTCTTCATGACATGCTAAAAACTTTCCCCAAACTTGTGTTGTAATCTTTCCCCCTGCTGAAGTAAGACACCAAATATTGTGTGACACTATTTTCAAAAAACATTTTAAATTCCTGCTAAGCCCTCTGATTTGAAGCACTCACTCAGTTCTTTTGTAAATTATATTTTAAACCTTATGACTTAATATGCTATCATTAGACAAATACTAGAGTTAGTCTAAGTCTCTACCCAGGCAGTAAAAAAAATCCAGGATCTCCTTAAACTCTGAGCAAATCTTTTCAAGTGATACAACAGTTTGTATAGTACTAGCTCAATTGTTTTTCACTGTCCATCAGCATTATTCCTATGAGGAATCTAGGATCTCATACATCTTTCGTGCTCCCACTGAAATTCATGGCAAAATTTTCTTTGACTTCTTTCAGCAAAACCAGAAAAGCCAGTAGAGGGAGCACAAATACATAGAAATAATTTTCTGTGGTTCCTATAAAAATGATAACCTGTACTTTTTTTCATATAGTATTTGCACTACATTTCCCCCCACTCCCTGATCAAAAATACGGTCTTGATTGAACTTCAAGAAAGGCTGATCCAAGGTAAGGAGACAGTGTTGTTTACGGTGGCCCTTCTTGCAACCCCTGGGACCTCAGGATTCTCTGTAAGAAAGAGGCAGAGGCTGAACCCTGTGAAAATAGTATTGTCAAAACAATGTTTTCTACCTCCATAGCACTGCTGGGCAGACCAGCTTAATGAGGAGCATCTTTGGCTCTTGGACATAACCAGTTCTCTGCTGACGGGTATTTCTTCCAGCTGATCCCTGCACATGAGCACACATGTTGGGTGAACAAGCACGGGGCAGCACAATGTGACTAAACAGTGCTTTCTGCCTTGCACCCCTGCTCATTCAGCAAGCTGCAGCTTTCAGAGTTTGTCTCTTCATGTGACCCCAGTGCCATGAGCTGTGCAGAAAATGTTACACCTCTGTGCCCTTTCTGCCCACTGACACTACTGGCACACATTGCCTGGAAGAGGTTGCTTTGATGCAGGACTCAGAAGGTGATTTGCTCTACATGTGAGAATGTCTCAGGCAATAATACAGGTCCTTTATCCTCCTCTTTACGTCTAAATTTCATGCGTTTCAAATGGGATCTCAGGATTGCTATGATTTTTGAGTGATTCCCCCATAATGGAGGAAAAGGTCTAATCCCTCCAGGGAACTGGCACAAAAAAATACCCCATCCCACAGACCCCCAGGAAACCAAATGTAAACTGCTGAGTTTCATATTCCATTGTCAGGCTTTCCTGTGGCAGAGAACATGGAGCCTTGCCCTCAGATCTATTCAGCTTTGTTTGAAACTGCGTTCATGCAACCATTGCAAAAGCATTTGCCACTAGTGCAAGTACACTCCCACTACAGAAAACAGATAAATGACAAGTGCTTTGGAAAATGCCTATGCTAGATACCACAGAGAACAGGATGGGAAAAAAGCAGGTAACCAATGGGATGTGAAATGTTTTCAGAACAAACAAAAAAGTGACGTTAGAGATCCATTGGTTCTCTACTTCCAAATTTGAAAAACAAACAAACAAAAAAGATAAATTCATTGTTTTGGAATTCAGGTGGCCTGGGATTCTCAGCACCATACAAGAAGCTGCTCCCTGTGCCTGGAGGTGTCAGCAGGAATTGCAAACAAGCACTTACCAGCAGTAGGAACACTAACCTGAATATTTAAGGGAGGGACATTTTTGTAAGTACCTCTTTGGTAATCACCAAAGATGTATTTTCTGTCCTCAATTTCCCTTCTTTCAGAGAAAAAAGGTAGGACTACAATTCCTTGCTCTACAGATGTAGGCAAAACTAATGGATTTGGCTCTAGAGAACTAGAAGAACTACAGAAGTGTTTTTGGACCTCAGTGTTGTCACTGGATCCATCCCTAAGTCTGTCAACTATCTGCTACCTTATACTGAGTAATAATTTCCCCAGAATACTTTCTGTCTACCCAATTATACACAAATCATATCTGATTTTCCAGTGAAGAAATATAATAAGATTTTATATTTTTCCTTGTTTTCCCTGCGTGTTCCAAATCATTTCAAGCTCCGGTTTACTAGGTGACCACTAAGGGACTGAACTTTATAGGCCAGATGGGTCTCCTCTGGCTCATATTCCTAATGCATTTTCACTGCAGAAAACATCTCAATTGGTCTTATACTGACCTTGAAAAGAAAAGAAAAAGAATAACTGGATAATCCTTGAATGCATAAATAAATTATATAATATGAAATTATTAATTATTACATATGTTGTACACAGTAATACACTAGGCAGGACAGAATTAATTTTTGTTATTAAAAATGGTAAAGAAGTTAGGGTTTTTGGAGAGGCCATGAGAGTGTCCGTGAGGAGCAGAAAATTTCTGTGTGTCTGTTTTGGTAATCATGCAGGCTACAGACACTTTACCTGCTGGCCTGGTTTGAGCGGCGATAGCGTTATTCCCTGGGTATTGATCACTGGGAGTATCTGGTTGCCGATGACAGTGGCGATGATCTGACCCTGGGCATTGGTCAGTAACTGTGGAGTGATCGGCTGCACCTGAAGTCCCTGAGCTCCACCTGCCGCCTGGCTGGACGGGACTGGATTAGGCATCAGTGGGATTGTTCCAATAATCTGGAAGAAACAACACAGGGAGAATGCATGCATGCCACATATACTTGCCACACATAATTCCTTATAGTCTGCACGTTGAATCAAACTTAGGTGAAAGAAGCACAGAGAGACTGGTAAGACAGGCTGAAGGTGGGAAACAGCCATTCGTTTACTGGGGTGATGAGGACTTTCCAATTCATTTGTCGCATCCCACATCACCTGCACATTTTTGCCACTGTCCACTGTCACCTGCAACAGATCTGCTGTGGCTTAAGAGTGTATGAAACAAATGCTGGGCCACACTCTGGGCCCTGGATCACGGTTTGTTTCCACTATTTATTTTAACACAGAGTGAAATAGATAAAAGTATCAGTCTTTTTGTCTTGCTTTCTACATCATCCATATATAATGTTACTAGAGGTGCTTGTGTAATTTTACTTGATTTTCTGATACCTGGTACTCTAGATGACCACCTATGACTCCCATGTGATCTCAGGAAGATACAAAGGGATACTGGTACCTTTCAGGGAATGTCATATTAAGATACGTCCATAAAAATGCAGCTGGCTTTGGATGACAACTATGAAGTACGACACAACAGGGGGGCTGATGTTAGATAAAATATATTAGCTAACATTTCTGGGGCAAGTAGTTTCAGAAAGAGACACTTGTGACATCTCAGACTTGAGAATACAGTGATTTCCTAAAATGTGAATGTGCCTGTAAAACTAATATTAGGATGAGATGTCAAACAGATGTCGTAAGAAAGCTTGTCAGTCAGTAAGCTGCTAGGCTGAATAAAGTTATGCTGTTGCAAGATTCTTTTTACAAGTATTAGAGAATCTGAAATAAACTTCTAATGAAACTTGGGCCTAAACCCAAACTTTTTCTTTCTTTTTCAAACGGCAACATATGAAGCTGGAGTCATAGGACTGTTGCAACAGGAAAAATAAAAATGAAAATAGCATAGCACAGCTCTATTTCCTTCACTGTATCTCCCCTCTCTTTATCATAGCCTCCCAGAAAATATCTACCCCATTATAAGACTTCCAGTCCTCCCTTTCCAGAAACTTTGCTTCTTCCTCTTTATCCTCAGCATTCACCACACTGAGTTGTCCCTTTTGACTCCCACTAGTATGATCCCAGTTGTCCTGTGTACCCTACCACATATTGACCTACTGGGCTGCTGAGAAAAGGGTGGATTATGATTGAGTTTTCCTTCTTTTCCCTCAGTGGAGATAGAAACAGGGTAGTTTCCCTCAGTCTGTCTGCTGGTTCTCATTCCATCTAGGAGCTTAGTCATCTTTTTACATCTCTTTGTTTCTGAAAAATTTTATAGAAATTAATCAGCTGATTCAAAGCCATGAAGTAGGTATGCAGAACTGAAAGGATGGAAAGAGAAAGAGAAGTGTACATAGCACTAGTCACAGACTAGTTTCCTCATCAAAATAGGTTGAAGTGTTCCTAATGAAACTCAAAAGCAAGTTTGTTCTCCAAACAAACATATAAAACAAAACATATAACATTCTTATCAATTTCAACAATTAATTTGTATTATATCAGTGGAACATGTACAATAAAGTGCAAAATTAGCTGTAAAATAACTGTTCCGTGAAAACACCAGTTCGCTTTTTGGGCAGACCACTAAATTGCTTTGTGCAAGAGCAAAAGTAGAACAACACTGAATCTCTTGCTATGGATATAAAATGAAGACAGGTGTGAAGTGTGTGGTGAAGAGTAACAGAGCTATGTGAAGACCTCTGCCTACTGAAATCACCAGAGGTGATATACAACAACCCCAGAAAATTGATTCTTAAAAAAGCATCATGCAAAGATATCCAAGTGATTCAGGCATAGCTGGAGGGGCAGGTGGCTCTCGTCACCCCCTCCATTATTAGGCTGAGATATGACTCCATTGAGTGACAGGGTCCTAATGAGTGACTGCTCCTTCAGCAGTCACACCCGATGATGTGCCTCGAGGTAGGCTCAACCATGAAGTACTGGGTGACAACCTAAACTGACTCCTGGAGCAAGAAGAGTGCACTTGGTTAGCTATGGCAGCTCAGGTAACAAGTGGTAGGTGCTGAAGTCATCACTGATTTACCAAACTTGCCCAGTTAGAAGGACTTAGCATGGGAAGACCAGACAACCATAAAGGAAAGCAGGACAGCTCTCCTGTGGGAGAACCTGATAAAATGGCCAGCCCAGCTACTAAGCTGTATTGTAAGAGCTGCATATATCAAGACTGTTCAAAAGACTGTAAAGATACAATTTAAGTTCTTAATGCATTGCTAAAAGGTAGACAGATCAATAAAGATTATTACCCCCATTTTACGGAGCATGAAAGTGAAGCACAGTGAAGCATATTCAGAGTCAGCCTTCTAAACTGAAATTTCCTGAGAGGTTCTCTTTGCAGATCACAATGCTCTTTTTTTTTTTTAAGGTGTCCCTAGCTGAATGGCAACTGCTTTCCTGTTCATGTGAGAAGATGGCTGTTCACTGAGGAGAGAGGCATTTATTTACATCATTATCAGATTTCAAATTGTTTCCTAAAATCAGACTTTCAGCATGAATGAAATTCAACTGCAGTGCAGTCCAACATGTAAATATCTCCCAGTTTCTGTGACCTAACATATTTATGGGTAACAAACATATTCTTTCACTTTTAATATAATCTCACCAAATACAAGAAATAATCCTTCTTAATTTTATCAGCAGAGACATATCAAAGGCCTCCCCTTCCTTTGCCATGTCTGTAAAGGACACAACCTTGGACTGTCGTTACTCCAATGTAACTTTAACTATCAAGGTCCTAATCCCAGCAAAGCAAAAACTGCTGTGTTGGTGTTATCAGTAATAGAAATGTTTGCATTCACATTTAAAATGCATTTCTTGGACTGCAGTTGGACATTTCATAGAATGACAATGCTGAAGTGGACAGTTTGTAAGGTCAGAAGCAGAAGGCTATCTATATGTATTAATGTGTGTCACACACCATACTGTACATGGCGTGCTGTACATGCACACAGCCAGAAATGGAGCAGGGAAAACACAGATAGGAGAAGTGTTCCAGAAGGACAAATGAACAAATGCCCTTAGGGGTGTTACCAAAGGACCCAAGGGTAAATCTTAATGGGAAACAGAAACTTACTGTGATTTCAGAAGATTTTATTTCCTTTTCTACCAAGATAAATTCTTGTCTGGTTAAGAAAAAGATATCCACTTGTCTCTCCTTAAACAACAGGGCCACTCTTTATTGCATGCAGCTTTGATATGGCTAAAATCAGATTCAGGTTTCCCCTTTCAAGGTACCCCCTTGTCCAAGGTCCCCTCTCCTAAGTATACTAATTGCTCACTGATTCACACATAAGAAATACTACAACTGGATCCCTTCCTTAAACCTCATGTGACTGTCATGATGCTGAACCAGATCCCTCTTCCTTCTAATTTTGGTATGAAATTTCACCCCGGGCCTTGCTAATCTGTCCTCTTAAATTATCGTAAAATTTGAAGACAATTTATGGTTTTGATACATTTGAATTTTGTCAGGAAATAAAACAAGGCCATGCCACGGGCTTGAGGCACTGGCGTGCCACAGTACAGACTATTTAATTGCCAGTGATTTCCCCAGTCGGGAGACATTGCTCCTTTCTAGGAAATGCTGCTACTTCAGATTATATTCAAAGACGGTTCAGGAATAATGTGTGACAGGGACTCATCCCACAAGATACTTACAGAGTCACACAGAATGGTTCAAGTTGGAAAGGGCCTCTTAAAGACCATCTAGTTCAACTCCCCAGCCATGGGCAGTGATATATTTCACTAGATCATGTTGCTTAAAGCCCCATCCAACCTGGCCTTGAACACTTCCACAGTGAGACATCCACAACGCTATGTCTTCTCTGAGACACAGCAGAATAGGCTTCTTACTCTGTCAATGTTTGGACTAAAATTCCTAAACAATCCTGCTTGTCAAAGATGTTCTTGAGGAAAAAAGCCCCCACATCTCTAAAAGTTCTCATGCTACAAAAATATTATTTAAAAAGTTCTGGGTTTTTTGTGTGTCTTTCACAAGTCCTTTTATACATCATACAACTGAAAACAAGCACTGTTCACAAAGGAGCTGCAAAACAGGTGTTGTATGAAAAACAACAGTCAGACAGTTTTGAAAGCCCAAGAGTTAATTCAAGGAACTCCCTTGTCAGTGCTCCTCTAAGGGAGTCAGGCACAACAATCTTCATAGCACTGTTGAATAAAATAAGTTACACCAGGTTGTATCTATCTGAGGTACAGGTTCCTCATATAGGTACAAAATGCAGATGGAAACTGTGCTGAGATATTTAATGTAAATACAGACTTCAACTTTTTTTATAGAGACAGGGTTTGGTCCTCCTCTACTAAGCACAAAGACTGCAGTTCTGGCCCTGTTCAAGTGACAGTTGAATCCTTGGTGGACTCAGATTATCACTTCTAGTATTCAGTATGTTTCTTTCCTTTTTGTTCATGGATTAATAGATACATCAATTGTATTGAGCTGCTTAGAGGGCAGTTTTTACAGAAATTAATTTAGTATTTTTCTGCTTCCAAATATTAACTAAATTTTAAAAGTCAGTTGTCTGTTTCTAACTTCCAAAGAAATTTGGGGTGATTTTTAACAGCATCTGAATATTTTCTACTGATTATTAGTGTGATTTTAGCACCCTAGGATTTCAATCTGACATCAGATCTCTCAGATCTTACAACTTGAACCTACCATTGCCAAGATGATGTCTGCAATAAAGTTGTAAGGCTTGGCTTGCACATGAAATTAATTCATCGACCTACACCTGCATACCAGGTGTGGGCTCAGTGGCCTTTGCCTACAGTCCTGCAAATTAAATTTACCTGCAATGAAAGAATAGCACACAATTAAAGTGAAGGTAAAATCCCAAGCAATGGAGCTGACTATGGAGGGGAAAAGCCTCAAGTATATCAATACTTTCTGTGAATATTACCCCCAATAGCAGAACAACGTCCTAACACGGATTAACTGACGTTTAGTCAGTGTTGTACCTTTAAACACATTTCGGTCTTGCTCAGGAAAGATTTCTTCTTAAAAATGAAATAGAAACATCTGATCTCCTAAAAATCTAATCCTTTGAACAAATGATTCTTAAGAATGAACAACATAAAAAAATTCCATTCTTATTCTTCCTTCATATTTAACTGCCTTTGTGGTTTACCTTGCTGGAACACACAGGCTGAAACCGCGGACAGAAGCTGAGTGATTGCTCACAGCTTCTGGGGATAAATGTCTAATTGCAGCACTGCAGATACAAAACCAGATTTTGCATAACTCTGTGACAGACTAATAGGTGATTTCCCAGTAGTGAATCTTTCCTCATGGCTCCTACTAAACCTACTGTGTCTTGACATTAGGTGAAGCTACCATGATACTCTAAAATGAAGCATACAACTGTTTTGTATTAAGATCTTCTCCCTCTCCTCTCATCAGAAACAGGGATGGTGCCCTGCTTCATTGTTTTCCTAGCACAACCAAAGGAATATTACAAACTGTAGCCAAATGAATGGTTCAACAGATGCCCTTGTTTCTGCTCTGAAGTATAAGTAAAATCAAAGACCAACTACACTAATTTGTTTCTACTGTCAGCCAGGGCTGACATAAAGCAAATGGTGACATTTCATCTGAAAAATGTCTTTAACTATAAAAAGGAAATATTAAATATTTTTAGTACTATCATCAAAAAGAACATCTCTTCAATTCAATCAATGTTACAACTCTTTGAATATTGAAGGTTAATTATTCAGTTTTGAACAACAGAAGAACAACATAAAAAGAAAACAAAAACAGGGGAAAAGTGAAAGAAGCAACAGAAAAATGGTTCAACCAAATGAGACAAACCATCACATATGCATAGACATATGAGGGTGTTGGCGGATGAGAAGGTGACCTGGCAACATGTCTTGTAGCCCCGAAGTCCAACTGCATCCTGGGCTGTGTCAGAAGAGTTTGGGGGAAGTGTTTGTCTCCCCTTACTCTGCCCTCATCACGCCCACCTGGAGTGCTGCCTCCAGCTCTGTAGTCTTCAGCACAAGAAAGACAGGGACCTAGGAGGTCCAGAGGAGGCCACAAAGATGATCAGAGGGCTGGAGCATCTCTCCTGTGAAGGCAGGCTGAGAGAGCTGTTCAGTCTCAGGAAGAGAAGGTTCTGGGGAGAATTTACAGCAGCCTCCCAGTACATAAAAGGGACCTAAACTCTGGCCAGGGACTGTTTTACAAGCGCACGTAGGACAAGGGATCCATGATAGGACAAGAGGCAATGGCTTCAAATTAGGGAGGGGAGGTTTAGATGAGATGTTAGGAAGAAATTTTTTACTATGAGGGTGGTAAGAATAAGTTGCCCAGGGAAGCTGTGGATGTCCCATCCCTCAAAGTGTTCAAGGCCAGGCTGGATGAGGCTTTGAGCAACCTGGTCTAGTGAGAGCTGTCTCTGCCATGGCAGGGGGTTGGAACTAGATGACCTTTAAGTTCTCTTCCAACCCAAATTATTCTACAATTCTATGATTTTCTACAGTTGTGCAAACTTCATTCAGAAGCTGCTTCTGTTCAGAGATGTGTTGCATGGTCACTTGTTGTGGTGTGCCACAGTTCTCGCCATGATGTCTTCAACCCAGCTGGACAAAAGGTCCAGTGGTTTGACACCTCAAAGGTACAAGAACCATAAGATGGCTGCCCGCCGCAACATGGCTGCCCTGAAGCAGCTTGGAGGGAAATGTTGTTGGCTCTGGTAGGAAAGATGTGACACCCCGCACATAAGCAATGGCCGCCGCACTCCCCTCCTCCCGGTTATGTCATCCCTTTCGATTGGCCCACGCTCGCCCTTCCCGCCTACCCTCTTCCCCATTTGCTGTTGTGTGATATTCCCTGCCTTTGTACCTCCCCTCAGTTGCTCTGTTATTGGCTGTTTAAATTCTGCTCCACCCCTGCGGCTGGAGTATAAAACCTCCTGCACAAAGCAGTGCAGGGCTCTTCTCTGCCCCTCTCCCTGGCTGCAATAAACCTGTTCTTGCTTCCCTGAGAAGAGTCCCTCGCTGTCTTCCTTTCTCCTCGGCGCCCTATCCAACGGTGGTCGAGGCGAGCCTCACCTGAGACCTCACCCATCCTCCTGCAAGTGATCAGTCTCTGTCTTCCCCCGCTGCTGTGAGGCAAAGTTGCTCGGTGCTCGGTCCAGCCGAGCTAGCCTTTCGGACCGCACTGCAGCAGTCACTTTATCAGCATGAGTTACTTTAAGGAGACAATCTAAGGAGAAAATGACTGAGGAAAATATATACTACAGTGAATCTGCACAGAATTCTTTAGTCTCCGTGCAGATTTCTCTGCCCCTTTCTTAATCACATACATGCATATGTATATATATATATATATATACACACACAGTATCTATATAAATTATAAACACGTAGACAGATATTTTTAAAAGTACATATGATTTATTATCTACCAATATCAATAAACCCAGCTATTTATATGTACTCTGCTGCCAATCTACACAGTGAAAAATTGGGATCATGAATACAAGGAATACAATTTGCAGACTTCTTTTGAAAGAAATGCTATTCCATCTCATTCTTTGGAGTAATGACAATATGATTCTTGAACCCTATACAGGATGAGAGTAAGGCTGACTGTGTCTTTCAAATTAGAAGTGGTATTAATTCATGCAAAGCTTGCAAATTTCCTTTACTGCATTGTATTTCCTAATGACAACTCAAAAAAATGGTACAACAAAATGCTGTTATGAGAGAAGGGCATCAAATAGTGATACTAGAAACAGGCACCTATGAAACTGTACTCCTAGGTCACCATTTTGTGTAAGGAATTGTAATTTTCAAGGTTAAGTATTGTTCATATATTGTTCAACATATTGGATAGGTTATTCTTTGTAAGTATCATAATGGAATATTGAGACAAACTCCCTGCCTGATTCTCTCAGTGCTTTATTTTTTAGAAAATAATATTTGTATATTAACATCAAACCATACAGGAGTTTATTTGTCATCACTGTAGGAATTACGTGGTGAAATTTTTCTTAAGCAAATACTGCTGTTCTGGTAGTAGGAGCATGTATACTGTCATAAATAAGGATGTCTTTTTTATCAAACATTCTGAATAACACAACATTTTCTCATTAGAAAAATCTAAAAATATATAATTATCAAATTAAAGATTAAAAAATATGTTGAGTGTCTGCTGAATTGTTCCTTCTAAGCAATCTACTTATCGGATTTAACTTCCTTTTAAAAACAAGAATTAAATCAGGCATCAGGACCCTTAGAGGTCATAGTTCTCTGAGTATGGCAAAGCAGCTGTTGATTTTAATTAGATTTGCAGGTCCTAAGCATTTCTGAAAATCAGCTAGTGAGATTCTTATGAAAATATTTAATATTTAAAATTATTTGATGGATGTATAGTATAATATATTTTAGCAATATTTTTGTTTGTTATGACAACAGATACATGATATGTTATGACAGAACAGCCAATACTATCATATTTGCTATGACAAAACAGCCATAATTTCTAATAATATTTGATGATCACAAAAAGAATTCACAACTAACTGTTTTTAGCATTTTACTGCTTGTCTCCCAAGCCACACATAGCTTTCCTGACTGCTGTGTGGATCCTTCTAGGGTGTGTGCAAGCAAACACACTTTTGTATGTGTGGTTTTGGTTGGGTTTTTTTTTGGTACATCCTCTTGACAAAAAGTAATGGTATTCATTTTCTCAGGAATTAAATACATAGCAACTAGGCCAGCAGTGTGAATTTCTAGAATTAATTACAATGAAAATATTTTGGTAAATATTCATTCATGCCTACTTTCTTTTCATGCAGGCTGTGATTTTCATAGTCACCTACAGAAGTATCTTTGCTGTTTGGCTTCTCTGAAGATTTCAATATCAACTAAGTATCAAACATCTGAGAGACAAGAAATCCCTGCTCTGAAACAAAATTTCTCAACCTCTCAAGCTTTGTATCTGGGCTGCAACTGCTGACCCAAACAGTAATTTTTGTTTTTGGATTACAAACAGGATTGAGATTCCTTTAGAACAAGGATTGTCTCTTTTGAGTGATAACATTATTTCCTGCTACTTCTCTCTCAGACCAAAAAGAGTGGACTTGCTTCCAGCCATATCAGAATCTAACATACTAGACACATAGCACAAGAAAATGTAGGCATCCCTACACTTTGTAATACATGCCATGCTGAGCCATTCAAGGATACCTTGGGAACAAATTCCCATTTCTCAGCAAGCCTAACTAGGCCCAGCACAATGTGTGTCAATGTCATTCGGTTGCTTCCATGCTATGGTAACATTATCAGCTTGTTTGGACCTACCTTTGCTACTTGGTGCAGTATTGCACTGTACCAGCCTGCTTACAGAGATGCTGTGGAGAGGTGAGGAGCCAGAGTGAGGCAGGGTTTAGTAATTGCTCTGTGATCCTGTGGTTTTTAAATAAGAGCTGCTATTGAGACATAGCCTTGCACAGATATGTACAAGATAATGTCCTCTACTGCCAAACAGTTCTCACTGAAATAGTGTGGATTTAATTTTTCAAATTGTAATATTACCTCTTTTTAAAAGGGATGTGGCACACTACTGGCAATGTCTGTGTCTGGATGAGCAGGATTATTTCTGATATTATGTTTTTATTTCTTTCCCTTGATTGTTCCTTTCAACTTGTTTTGCATAGACAATTAACGAGATGGCATGCTCTTCACTACCTTTAGAAGGTGGTCACCACTGTCACTGGTTTATCTTGTGATGCCATTCCTGAAAAGTTATTCTACAAGAAGTATTATGGTCTTGCAAATGTATGCTAAATTTGGCAACCTCAGATTCCTTTTTCACTTTCACTGATGGAATTTTCTGAGGAAACAGAAGTATATTTTGGGAAAATGACTTTGAAGGCTTAATGATGTTTTATTCTATCCTTGGCTTGTCTGTTTAGAATACCAATGGATGTTTTCTTAGGTACTCCATGAGAAACTGGACTGAAATCACTAACCATCAAACAATCTTCAGATGCAATCTTTAGGACCAGAGTTCTTTAATTAGATTACAGGTCAAAGGATTTCTAGGCCATCAATATATTCTTGAATAATCTACTCTCATCTTCTGACTATCAAATTACCTACACTATATAAAATATTTATCAGAGATCACCAGATTTCTCAGTCTGTAATTCTTAAGTGTGAAATTAAATGCAACTGCTGATTCATTCAATCATTTCAGATTTAGCCAAAATTCATTGCAAGAAGGTAATATATTGTAATCAATCAGTAGCAATGATACTCAGCATTGTTGTTAGACAATCAGTTTTCTCCAAATACTGTTACAAATCTTGAGCTTGCTGCACAGATGCCATGACTGTGGATGATATGGTAGTTGTCTCTCAACCCATAACTTCAACATAGCACTGTACAAGATGACATTTGTCTAAATACAAAGTCATGCCCTACTTCAGATGATGTTTCTACAATTTTAGGTGACCTAGACTTCAGATAAATAAAATATAAAACTGTTGGTCTTATTAAATTAAGTGTTGTAACTTTGTAACTTTTACTGTGATAATGTATGAAAGCTCAGGGCAAGGCTGAGAGGAGTAACTGTGCAGTAGTACACAAATGTACTACTGAAACATTTTTCAGTTTTGCAGGACCCGCATTTCTTCCATAGGAGACTTTCTGACTACTGGGAACAAGGCACAACTCTTATCACAGCATGACTATGGTGGAACAAACCATCCTGGATTATCTCTCTACTATAGTGGTTATCACTGTGGAAACCAATATTCCAGCCTATAAAGTGGAATTTTGCTATAATGCACTACAATTATGTGGGAGTTGAAAATAAGAAGAAAAAATTCATTTCACAGAAAGAAGGCAGGAAAACTTGGATAGATCACATGTAAATCCTTGAATGGAATATAGTCATGACTCCCAAGTTTCTAGATCCGAATGTCTAGGAATAAAAATCCTTCCTGAGATCATGCATAACTTCCTTTTGTCACGCATTCATCACACGGTTGATTGCTCTTTTTAGTACCAATGAAAATTTGCCAACCAAATATAAGCCAGGCCTTAGTCCTTCTTATGTTGTGAAATTTGGTCTGGCTCCTGGTTCAGCACACTGCTCTGCCAATCAGTTTACCTTTGAAAAGTTTTTTAAATTCCAGGCCTCCTTTCAAACACCTTTAATATGTTTGTATAAATACTGTTTACCACCCCTCCAGTATCCTATAAGCCTTAAGTAATTTTTGTAAGGGTACCTAAGGGTTATGAAGAAGAGATACCAAATAAAGTAGGAAATTTTTATGCTGAAGATGAAAATATACTCATTGGGTTTTCTTCTTGAATGTTAGTGGCGGGAACATGTGCTTCAGTGCTTGAAAGCATAGTGACTACAGTATCACGTATTATCAAATGCATCATTAATGTGTTTCACCTGACCTGACAGATGGAAGGGAAAGAAAGGTGCTCTGCTCACATCTTACAGCTTGGCTTAAATTTGCCCATTTTGAGCACCACTCCATAGGAATTATAGTTGTGAGTTCTGTAATACAGATACTTGGCATCTACAATGAATGACTAGTCTTAACATCTCTCTCAGAACAAAACATTCTCCTGATGCAATGGCACTTAACTCAGGAGGTAGCTGCCTGTGTGTCTGGAGATGAATATCCAGCATTCAATCATTGCTCCCTTTCCATTGGCCATTTGAGTCCTTACGGCTACCAATTAATTTTTGTACATTCAAGATGTTCCTACTGAAACACATACTTAAAAATTACAGTTAAATTTGACTAAATTACTCAAATTCAGGGAAGACATAGCAGGAGACTGTGTTTATGAACCTGTGCGGAGAACATGCAGCTTAATTACCAGTTTCATTCAGGCCTGGTCCATAGGTCTGCTTAAGGGTTATTTAAGAGTTAAATAACTATGATTTTCTTATTAAAAACAGCAGTGGCCCCGAGGTAATCCCATCTTCAGTACCTACATTGCTACTGTGTGGAAGCAACATGTTCCTGATACAGACAGGCAAATTGAAATTTGTTTATGTATTTTTATATGAATTCAAACTACTTTATTCAAACTACTCTGCTTTCAGCAGAGCCCATATCCCTGAGGCCTGTTCTGTGGAAGGTAGATCACAGACAATGTTCTATTCCTGCATGTTGTCTCCATAGCAGTCCTAAAAGGATTTCCTTTAAACTGTGATCTGCAGAGCACCAAAGGTGAGGGGCTCCTTTACTTTTTTGACTCTAGAGAGAGGGAAGGATAAGGGCAGAAAATCAGCTGTTTCCGGAACCCCTTCTCCACCTGTGTAGTTGTCACTTGTCTTATACTTACATTTTCAGTTATTTTGGGCAGGCCATTGGTTTTTTTGATATATTAGAATAAGATCTTAGCACAGTGTTCCACTGTGCTTATGTATTCCATTAATGATTATGGGGGTGCTGTAGACAATAAATAACAACAATCCTATTTTTCATTAAAGAATTAAATTGTTATATTATGTAATAGTCCCACATTTCCTTAGTTAAGATGACTGAAGACTATGATGCACTCTATCAAGACTTTCAAGTGGGATGCTACTGCTGCACTTTCTGATAAAACTTCTTTGTTCCTGGGGGAAGAACAAAGGGGGTGTTGCTTTAACTTCATCAGTACTGAAATGCTTCCTTTACAAAGGGAAAAGACATTAATGCCATTTTAAACCTGGTGTAAAATGCTGAAAATCATAGCCAAAAGCTGGGGAAGAAATACAGTGACAGTCCAGAACTGACCCTTATGCTTGCAATTTATTTTAAATGTTTCCTAGAGCTACTGTTTTCCACATTACTCTTGCGACTGTGGCAGCTGGAGTGTCAGTGGACCTCAATGAGTTGCACTAAATAAAGAGGTCCTTACCAAGTTCAGAAGACATCATTCACAGTTACAGCTAAAGCCAGCTTGTAGGAACCCCAGATGTTCCTCCGCAGGATCATTCAGAGCACTTACACAGCTTGGCTTTGGCAATCCACACTTAAAGTCACAGAATCATGCTGGTTGGAAAAGACCTTTGAGATCATCAAATCCAGCCACAAACCTAACACTGCCAAGTCCGCCAGCCTAATTCAACCTCTCTCTCCTGGTATGTAATGCCTAACTGTGGAAAAGATTGAAATGAAACAAGAAGACTCCTCATGGAGTGAAGTACTATACTCAGTGCTTTAAAGAACCAGAGGATCTAACCACAGATATGTTTAGCATATGAAAGTGTAAGGATCATCAGATACTGCTTCCTTCATTCATGCTTTACCTTAATTTAAGTAGTCTCCCTGTTAACAATCCAAAGAGCAAGATACTAAATAGAACCAAAAATGGTGGAATGTTCTATAAGGAGAACAAAGCAGATATAAACGGGAGAAAAAAGCAACTGTAAAATGAAATTTAGTTTTAAATATTGTCAAAATGCATACTGTAGTTACAAATATTCTTGTAATACATTTTTTAAAAAGCCAACTCAGTCTCAGTAATATGAAACCTCCAAAAGCACTCATTTAATCTTGGAGCAATAGTGGAGAAGATTTCCTGGCATATGGGAATTACAGCAGAAGCATGAAGAGAAGAGTGAAGTGCAAATGCCATAGTATAATTCATATATGGAATATTTTAATTGCAGGTAATGGTAGATTTTCAAATTTATAAGTCAAGGAATTGTGCTCATTTCTGAGACAGAATTGAATATATTAACTGCCCTTGAAACAATATCAATATTTCTTCCTGTGCAGAGCACAGCATAGTAAAATGCACTAAAAGATGAAAGCTCTTTGATCCTTTTGTATGCTTAAAGATACCAGAACAGCACCAATACATTTTGAGGAAGAGACTAGACAGAAAAGAAATATTGTTTTCCAAGATAGCACAATATCCCAAAATAGCGTCACTGAGTGTACTAAGAACTACAGAAATACTTATTGTTCGTAGTTCTACCCCCTTTTTTCTCCACTTCATTCAGGTGAAGTCGTTAGTACGCAAACATATTTGATCTCAACGTACACGATAGCTCTATCTTTTTAGCCCCCAATATTAGGGAAAGAAAAGTGTCTGGGATTATATCACAGTGAAGATCTTATGAGCCAGGAGCAGACTGAATAACTGGAATCCCAGAAGTAATTTATAAGAGCCATTGAGCTTCTTTCAGTAGTCCAGTGGTTTGCCATGGCTCTGCTGCCAATTGCCGGGTAATATTTTCTAGGAAGATTTCATCTATTGACTTCTTATTTATTGATGATGCCCGTTATCTCTGGATTCCATTTTAGTTTGGAGCTATGTTTGCATAACACTATCAGGCTCTGACTTGATTTTTGCTAATAAAAATCAAAAGTAAATCTACTGACCTGAATGCAATGGCCCCCAGGACTTAAAAATGGCACAGTCTGGTATCTGGGTCTAGATGAAGCCTGTAGTTCTTTTAAAATTATGAATTGTCTCAGGCTAACTTGTACCCTGAGCAGCCTAGGTCTGGTTGTGACTAGTTATCTCAAGCTTTGGTTTCAGCTGAAACTAGAAAACTCTAGGGATTCTTCCTCTTTTTCCCTGTTTGTATAGAACTCATTTTTGCCCAGTGGAGCAGCCCCAAGCAAGCCAAGTGGATGATGCATGAGTAATTCTGAAAAGAAAGTGGGAAATTATGTCCATTTTTGTTTTCACTTCAAAATGGTACTTAAACCAAATTTCAATTTAAAATTAAATAAAATTCTGAAAGAAATGTTTGCGTAGATGGGGCCATTCTGCTCCAATCTGAAATCTTTATTATTCTTTTTAACCTTTCTAGGTTAAACCAGAAAAAAGCACCGCTAAACTGCCAAACAGAAAATGTAAAAATAACACACTTAAATCTTATCCAGACACTGTACTTTAAATTTTTACTGAATAAAATTTGTCAAAATGACACATTTTATATTTAGATTCAATGCCATTTTTCTATCAGAAGTCAGTGATGAAAAAAATGTCATTCAGTTCCGCTCATAGTGCTGCAGGAGTTTATAGTAAAAGATTGTTAAATGAGGTAGTAAAATGTAATTATAATTCAGTCTTTAACATAAATTCGAATGCCACACTAGAATTCTGAGGGGTGGTTCTAGATACATAATAGATTTCCTTAAAACTCACTCCAAGAGCACTTGCACTAGGGCAGGCTCCAAGAGCTCAGCTATGGGGTTGAAATCTGATGTGCTAGGTACTGGAGAAAGTAAAGGTCAAAGCAGACTGTTTTTCAAAGGCAGAGAAAGCCCTTTGCTGTCAGGACAGGTATTGTGCTGCCATATTCCAATGGGAATAATGTCCTGCTTCCCCAGTGAATCTGTGCCTGAAAGAAAGGAAGGAAGAGAACACTCCTTTCTTAACTCTCTCTCCCTCAAAGCTATATACATTTGTTGAGAGCATAAAACTTCCATTTATTCTGTAGCTTTTAACAGGGAGCTTTTTTTTTAACCTCTTGGGACATGGCCAATCTGGCTTCTAGGTTGAGCTGCTGCAGAGTGGAGGAAAATGTAAAAGACAGTGCCCTGTCTACTGTCATTCTTCCTACAGTCCATGCTCTGAAAAGACTGGCATGGATTTCTCATCCATCACCTTAGCCTGAATGATGCTCAAAACCCTCAGTGATGTCTAGCATGATACTGGGAAATGAGATCATGGAAAGCCGTGCCATGGAAAGGGACCTGGGGGTCCTGGTGGATGGCAAGTTGAACATGAATCAGCAGTGCCCTGGCAGCCCAGAGGGCCAACTGTGTCCTGGGTACATCAGGCACAGCATCGGCAGCCAGGCAAGGGAGGGGATTGTCGCGCTCTCCTCTGCACTGGGGCGGCCTCACCTCGAGTCCTGTGTGCAGTCTGGGTGCCACAATATAAGAAAGATACAACCAAGATGGTGACGGGGCGGGAGGAGAAGCCATATGAGGAGTGGCTGTGGTCACCCTGTCTGTTCAGCCTGTTGGAGACAGAGGGGAGTCCTCATTGCAGTTACAACTTCCTCATGAGGAGGGGCAGACTCTGATCTCTTCTCTGTGGTGACCAGAGACAGGACCCAAGAGAATGGCCTGAAGCTGTGTCAGGGGCGGAATAGATTGTATATGAGAAAAAGGTTCTTCCCCCAGAGGTGGCTGGGCACTGGAACAGGCTTCTCAGGGAAGCAGTCACAGCACCAAGCCTGACAGAGTTCAAGAAGCTTTTGGACAATGCTCCTGGGCACATGGTGTGGGTCTTGGAGCTGTCCTGTGCAGGGCCAGGACTTGATGATCCTTGTGGGTCCTGTCCAATTCAGCATGTTCTCTGATTCTGTGATGATAGCTGAGTTGGTGAGTCTACCAGCTTCTCCTTTTTCCCTCATTTCCCCCTCCCTGCCATCACCTCACAAAAAAACCAAACCAAACCAAACCAAACCAAACCAAACCAAACCAAACCAAACCAAACCAAACCAAATCACAACAACAACAAAAAACCAACCAAAACCATAATAACCCACCCCACACCAAAAAACCCAAACCAAACCAAACAAATCCCATGCCCCCACCAAACAAAACAAAAAAAACCCCAAACCCAAAATCCATTTCTCAGATTAAAAATAAAGTTCATCCAGGATAAATGTGCGCAAGATTTGTTGCCCAGGCTGCTTCACTCAGAAATGAAAACGTAAAGATGTGTAAACAACAAATAACCTCAAAAGAGGAATTAGCATCTCAAAAAAAAAAAAAAAAAGAGAGTTATCAAATATGCATTTGTTTATCACAGTCAAGTTTTATGATTCAAACCTTATTCATATATATTTTATGAAGAAAATATCCATTGTGGTGGCAAAATTAAATGTATTTTGAAACTTGTATGTGACATTTATCTATCTGCTCTATCAGAAAAAAGTTGTCATATTCATTCAGACATATATTACTTTTTCAATTTCCTGTCAGTAATGTTTTTTTAATGTTCTTTAGGGGGAGACCACGGGATGTCTCATTTCTCACAACAAAGCCCATAATGCTTTAGAATTATGTTGATGAGTTTATACCTAAAAATCTGCACCACCTTTATTTTTTAAGAGATGAACAGTTTGTTCTTATCCATGATAATCATGCATTTTGAGTTGTTGGGTTTTTTTGGTTTGTTTTCTTTTTTTTAAGATACAGCCAGGTATCTGACAGTGGTCTGTCTTTTTTTTCTTCCTTTAAAGAAGTTCATCACACAAAGCACAAACTTATGGTGCAATTTTATGATGATTCAGGTTCTACTGTGAGCCACAAGAGATAACAAAGAAAAAAAAGCATAAGTATTGAAACTCCTTATCACATATCTTCTCTTCCAAGGGGATGATTTTGATAGAAAGTTCATATAAACCAAATGCTTTGAATAAATAGTGCTGTGCAGCAGGCAAGACCAAAAGGTCATAGTTAGGGATGAAACAGAAACCAATTAAGAGAGTTAATTGACAAGAACCTACAGCTGTCATGAGAAACAGTGGCTGGAGAGGTGGAAAGTGAAGATGGCAACTTCTTTCTCTGAGTTGCTATTAAAGAGACACTGTAGTGAAAAACTTATATTGTATCCCATAGGCTCAGTGTAAATCCTGGGAGAGACATTGAACTGCAGTGAGTCAAGCCCTGGGTAGAAAGGACACTTGTTTCTTATGAGGTTTCTTTGATAGTATGACCCCATCCACAATATAGAATAAGGCACACTCTTTGATGGTAACAAATCAGGAGAATTCTATGAACACTGCATTTCTAAACAAACGCAGAACATTTGAAATCAAATTAGAAGATATGCCTCCCCTTCTAAGCACACATAATAGCTAGGAGTAAAAACAAATATTTGGTAAAACTGACAGTAATTATGATGGCGTAGTTTAGATTACATTTTGGGACAGAAATTGTTACATGATAAGACTCTTTCATGACATTTGTGACATCCAGTGTTTGGAGCTGTGCTGGAAATACATTTATGTTGGTCTGCGGTCTGAAGACTTAGTGTATCCCTTTTCTGTTCTATCCAAAACAGCAGGGTAAATGGCCAGAGAAATGTAAAAAGCAATCTGTCAAAAGGAGAGACATCTTCCCCCCTTCTACACGTTCAAAGGGTTTTTTTAAACCAGGAGAACCTCAGAGATGTAAAGTCTTCATTTATGCACAACTGATTTTTAAATAACATCATCCTGCAGATGGAATACTTAATCTTACTTGAAAGAAAAGACTCAGCAGAAAGACCCTCCCCTTCACATTGCAAACCATCACTTAGTTGCAGTATCAGTAAAGTTAAGTACACTTTAAATAATTCAGATGGATACCATTACCTTGGTCTCTATTTATTTGGGAAACACAAAGAAGCAAGCAAGCAAAACAGGAACACAATATTCACAAAAAAAAAAAAAAAAGAAGAAGAATGTCTCTAGACTCATTAAAAAAATAAGGCAGGTCAGCCAGTGCTAAGTTCTGCATGTCAGTCCTCAGCTGCTACCAGAAACTGAGTTAAAACTACTGTGACTGCCATGGTGAGCTTAAGGACAACATTGCCAAAAGGACTCAAGTATCATTAAAAATTATGTGTGGTATTGTAAGCATGGAATTGATGTAATTTAATGTTAGACACCTAGCATTAGAAATCCAGTTGTAGACTGCCATTCAAGGCTCTCTCTATTCAATGTAGAGAGTGAAAAATCTCTGCAAGATAATTCATTGAAGCTAAAAATGCCTGCCTTAGATTGGTCCTATGTTTTATTTTTGAGAGTGTCTATTTGTTTCAGTGATGACAGAAAACACTAACAACTAGCTTAGATTGGATGCAGCCTAAGTTGCCTTTCATGTGGTTAAAATTAGGGAAAAGGAATTCAAATCAGGAGTCTAAAGAGACGTAGGACTCTGCTGAGCAGTCAATTCTAATATTGACCTACAGTCTGTACATCATTTGGAAAACAAGTTGCCTTTTTACTGACCGTCTGAATCTCAGCTGTACGTCAAAGGAGGGTAAAATAATTTTTAAAACACCCTGAAAATTAAAATAAAATCACAGAGACTTTTTCTAGGAATGAGACTCAACTTTTCTTTATTTTTTCTTTTGTGAGTTACTATTAAAATAAGACAGGCTTTGAGAAGACCTCACTGGTTGAAAAGATGTTCAACACGTGCACAAAATGAAATCTGTTTGGCCATCCTTGTCTATTACAAATATAAACACAGAGATAGAGATGATTCACTTAAATTCCTTCAACTTGACTGGTAATATCTTGACACATTTCACTGTGGAGGGTATAAGTTACACAGCTCTTAAAAAGTAAGTTTAAAAAAAGGACACAGCAATGACTATGGACTGAAGATTTATTAGAAAGATTCCCTAACCATCCTTTGGAAGTAAAATTTCCATTCTGTGCAAACTCAGTGAGAAATTGCTTTCTTGACATGGTGCTCATTTATCTCCCCTTTCTCTGTGTTCTTTGAGGTCTCCTTTTGCATCATTTGTTGGCTAGTATGAGGCCGATTTTAAACATTTCTACATTTGTGCTGTTGCCAGAGACCACAGTGATTTAGTGAATCAGGAATGCATCATTCATGTTTGTTCTCTCTTTTCACTGCATATGATTTTAAGGAGAAATAAAAGGCAAGAAGGAGCCAAGGGTATAACTTGCCTCGGTAAGTGCTTCTTAGGAGGGACCCTTTCCATTGATGGATCAGGTTATGAGAATTTGAGCTCGACTCAGTAATATTTAACTATATATTTTTATTCGTATTCAGAAAAGAAGCCTTTCATTGTAGCATATTTACTTGTGATATTTTGTTCTCAACATACAGGGTGAAATACATTGTTGTTTAAGGACTTCCATGTAACCAAAGCTCTAGGTATCCATCATTGTATATACAGAAGCATGAACCTATCTGAACAGACAAATGCTTCTGTATATTAATAACAACATTTTTAGGTCAGTAGTCTAATATTAAGATTTTAAATAATTACCCTGAGAAGCTGGCAAAAGGCTTGTCAAGATTTTGTTCTGTACTCGTTTCCAACATCTCCCTTATACTCTTATAAAAACATAGTCTGTGATTGCAATTTCAGAACATATTCAATCAGCTCTTAGACTTCACAGATGAGAATCAGGGCTTCCTACACCTTTCTGTATCTGGTGAACTGAGAATCAGGTAGTTTTGTTCTCTTAGGATGTTTGTGAACAAAACTTTAAATTCAAAATCTTATTTTTTCTAAGCAGTCGTGAAATATTTAATCTCAGTCTCTGGGCAGATTTTTGTCTTGGCTTTTGTGGCAAAAATTCTCATCCGTGGTAGAGAAGAATGTGGTGCTTTTTGCTAATATCAGTTACATGCTAACCTTATTCAAAGGTGGTGACCTTATGATTTATCTAACCTCTGTGTGCATTGGTTTTTAAACTTTCTGCTTTAGCTAAAGGAGTGTCTTTCAACCATGAACATAAACAGCTGTTTTCAAATTCATGTGTCGACATCAAAGATAGGTGACTGTGTCCCACAGGTGTCTGTACCTGAACAACAGATGTGGCAGCTGGGACATTTTGGTACATTAGAGAAATGAGAAACATTCTCCTGGGTATAAACAGACTACCCAGGAGAGCAATGTATGGATTTAAACACACAGAGTGGTGCACTCTAGTTGCTAATGATAACTGTAAGAGTCTGTAAATACAAAACCCATACATCAGTATCTGTACAAGTAGAATTAAGAGATCTATAGTGCAGATCCCAGAATATGTGATTTAAATACCTAAAAATGGAAGCCACCTCCCAGCACTTTGGAAGTGTCTGTGGAGGCGATCATCACCATGATAGACATGTCAGGAAACACGCAGACCATGCCATCCTATGGGCACAGGTTGGGAAATATTTTCCCTGAAATTCTACTAACAAACCTCAATTTTCTTGAACTTCTAATTACTTCAATCTGATCTCTTGTGCAGAGCTATCAATAGTACCAGTCTACATAGCACCGCCTAGTAGTGAAAGGGTAGCATGTTAACATCCAGTGTCTTTTAACTCTCATTTTGCAGTCATTCAATAGTACTTACATTTTTTGAGGGAAATCCAACACCTAGAAAAATGCAGACCTAGTTTTAGTCCTCATATTAATATGGGGATTAAATTAATAGAATGCAGTTGTGGCCTGTGTACAGTCATGATTACACATATCTAAAATTATGCTTGAGACAGATCTGAGCTAAAACAGAGCAGCACATCATGTTCTATGCCAAGATGAAAAGGTTTAGTTTATTTTCATTTGTCACCAGAATGAAGATTCAACTGACCCCAAAGACAGAAGCATGACTCAAGAGGTAATTAAAATATTTATAATTTCACTTCCTTGTGGGTACTTGTATCTCTTCTGAGGAGATGAGCATGAATTTCTAGGTAAGCACACATTCACCTCAGTAAGTGTATACATGCACACATGCATGTGTTCACATAAGTGGGAAGCAATTCAGCTGAAAAGAATGTAGATATCTGCTCTATCTAAAATGTTTTAGGATTTTGTCAGAATATGGCAATAAGACACAGAGGGAAGAACATTTTTGTGGATTGGCCATGGGATGCCTAAAGGAGTATTTTGCCATGTCTGAAATGGGACTAAAGACCTATGTTTAACTAACTGAATCCCAGATACAGAGTGAGGCAAAGAACAATTGTCAGGAAAAGAAAATGGTAGGGACAGGGGAAGTAGAACTAAAACTAGAGAGCTGAATACCTTGGGATGTCTGAGGGTGTATCACTGACACTGGCACTAGATACCTGCTCACCTGTACTCTTGTTTCCAAATGCGTTCATGCTTCCACTTACGGAAGGAACCAAAAGAGCAAAACCACAACAAATGAGAACAAATTAAGGCTAATAAGAAGAATTGAGAAGGAAAGAAGAGGGAAATTTTAGCATGGAAAGTGGTGCTGATTCCCCCTTGAAGCTAGTACACTGCATGAGTCTGATATCGTGTTTTTTCTTTGAGGTTGTGTATTTGTGCTATCAAATAAGACATAGCTAAATGAACAGCCCTCAAAGAAGGGAGTGGATTAGGCCTCTGGAGATGATGACTAACAAGTTAAAATTACACTTTTTTTCAGTTGGGCTGCAGTGACCTATTTATACAATTTCTTTCTTGCTAGCTAGCTAGCTTTTTTTTAACATTACAAGGTGTACCTGGCCTCTCTCATCTCTCTCTAAACTGTCTCCCTGATGTCCTGATCACTCTCTGATCTATCTCTCTATCTGCTGGGTGAATGCTAATATGACATATCCAACCTCTAAAACAAACCATTTATTTTGAAACTTGGCTATGTCAGAGCATTTGATGCGTCAAACATGAAAATGAATGTATATTTGGATATTGGGTACATCATGTCTTGATATTAAATTATCCCCTGAAAAGAGGATTGATTTTTAAACTGGCAGGATATATGTATTGCTTCCTTGAATCTCTAGCACAAAGCTAGACATGAGGGGAGTCTAGCAGAGGCTCTCTATGAAGCAGAAACAGAGTTGCTTAAGGGCTATGAGTGTTTTCTTTATATTAATAAATTCATCTTTGCGCTTAAGGGAAGAGATTCTGTCGTTCTCTTCCATTATTATGTGACAATAATACATTAATCTTCTATGAGAGATACTTATCCTAGAGATAATATTTAATTAATGTGCAAAGAAGGAAGTTTAAGTGGAAAACGTACTTTTAAAGTCATATATATTTAATACATTGGCATAGATATTTCAAAGTCCTCTTTTCCCTTTTGATATCTGGGCCATTTGCATACATACACACTGAAGCCTACCACTGTCAGCATCTGAAAAAAAATGACAAACTGAGATATACTTTGGGAAAAATAGATCAAGTGTCCGTGCATGGTTAAGACTGTAATTTTTTCTGCTTGAACTTTCCCTGTCACTGTTCACAGATCAACACATAGGAGAAGATATAACACAACTCGTTACAATACTCTAGATTCAAATTAGAAGACAGAGAATCCTTCCTCTTACGGGACAGAGAATCCTTCCTCTTACGGGACAATTCCAGTTCAGTGTGCTATTTGGAAGCTTGTGGATCTGCATGCAGAAGCTATGGGTCTGCATCTGGCTGGTTATTCCTGTGAATGCAGCATGAATATATTTCAGTGGTTGGCTTACCACCAAATGAGTCAACCAAGTGTTTCTGCAGTTTTCTCCTCATTATGTGAACACTGCTTGGGGAAGACATATTTCTTCATTTTCAAATTCTTCAGAAGATATAGGTAAAATATCTGGACTCCTCATCCTTTCAGATTTCAAACTAACACTGATTGCACCGAAAACATGGGAGTACCAAATCTTTCCTCACCTGTATCTCTAAGACATACACATACAAATGTCAAGACTGCAGCTCAGTAAGAAAGACAATGGCCTTCATTTATGCTTGAAGACATGTAACTTTTAAGCAATTCCAAACCTCACCAAAACAGCAGGAGTGCTCTACTAGTGAATCAAAGACCAAAAATATTTAGCATTTTACATTAAATTGGACTTTTGACAGAGCAATCTGGCTTCTTTTCCCCTGTGCCCAAACAAGCTTTTTTGGTTTTGTTTATTTGGATTATCAATGCCAATTGAGCAGATTGTAAAATTCTGATACTAGGATAACGCATGTGCTATATATAGGATAAGTTAGATAAAACCTAAATGACTAAACACCATGTTACACAAAGAACTATGATCTGAGTTTTTTCAGAAATTATGAGGCACATTTAGAAGGAGAAAAAATTATCAGATTTGGTCCATTATTGCCTCTGCTTTCCTACAGCCTCCCTATAATCCACCATGAATAGCATTTCCTCGTAATAAGTCCAAAATTAAGAATAGTCTTAGACTCCACTCTGATGCAAGTCTTATACAGGAGGATTTCCATCATCTCTGTTCAGATAATGATGTGGCCTCAGATTTTTCTCAACTTTGTCATGTGATGACATCTCCTGACGTGATGCAATATTCCCAAGCATGACATTTCCGCTGTTTGGGAAACATGAGTAATATAGAGAGTCCTTTTCTTGGTACCACCTACATGCATCAACTCTGTCCACTGCTTTGCTTATGTCATCTTAAAGAATTTTCAATGTACTTAGGAAAACTTCAGTCTTTGCCTTCAAGTTTTTCTGTGGTCTGCTTCCCAGGAATCAAAATGGCTAGCTAAAGCTCGTGGACGAAATTTATAATTACCAAATTCAGTCCTCCAGGATAACAACAATCAAACCTTCTCTGTGCACAGCAAAGTTTGCTTTAAGGGGAAGGTCAGGGACTTGGAATAGATTCCAGCAGCAACTGAGGAACATTCCTGGGTTTATCATCTTTGGCTTCACCATATTCTGCTGCAAAAGCTAATAGATTTCTGTTGTCTGCTTTTCTCTAATGCAAATATAAGCAATATGCATCTCTAAGAAACCCCTTCATAAAGATTTTAAAATCCAAACAAAATCAAAACTTTAAAAGTCAAACCAACAAAAAAATTCATAACAAAGACAGGCAAAGCCAAATGCCCTTATCAAACAGGCAATGTGCTATTCTACAAAGTTTCTGCTGAGAGGAAGACCAATTTGTGACTATCACTAGTCATGTTTCTTAATGCTTTACTGGAAGGTGATAAGATATGATGATAAGGAGAGCAGTGTAAGAACCTCTGTAGAGCAGAAAGATTTCATTGACTGTGATGTATGTCACTGGTGATAACAATGAAAATTTTTCATGCTTATAACCACCTCATGATGCTAAGATGAACAGATTATAGGAGTGGTAGTTTCTTCTTCTTGTTCTGGTTAGCTTTCATGAAAATAGTATTAAGGTTGAACTAGTAGTAAGTTTGGTTTTCTCCTCCATGCAAAAGTAATTAAGAAGGCAATGACAAAAGGACAGATATGTCCAGTACTCCTGACTTGAAATAATTAATGTAGAATAGCAACATTTTCAAAAGTGTCTAAATGCTTCAGGCTTTTAAGGGTCTCTTCAAAGTATATTTACTCCACATAATACAGTGTGTTAGCAAGACCCCAGAGCTAATAACTAATGAGCTAGATCCTGTGTCACCTTGTTGAGAAGCAGAATTAATTAGTTCAGCCATAACAACATACTACCGAGAGTTTTGGCTTCTGCAATCTGTGCTAGTACAGCACTGAGACATATAAATGAACTGTCTCTGGCAATTTGCTTGCAATGCTCTGTTACGGTGCATAGACATGCCTTCAAGCACTCAGGCTCGTAACTCTGATTGAAGGAAACTCAGGCTTTTACAGGTATGGAAGTTGCTTTTGAAAATAAGACTTGGGCACCTCTGAAAAGATCTATGTCCAAGACACAGTACCTTAGGCAGAAACCCAGGCAAGAAGTTACAATCTGAAGTGTGAAATTTAGTACCAAAAGTAAGATTTGTTGCAAGTTAGATAAAAGAAATTTCAATGGCTTTCTGGATAGATGTGGATAATTTCCAGGCCTGATAGAAGTTTCATTACACAATTATCCTTTCAGTCTTTCAGTGGTCACTGCCTAAAACAGACAAAACAGGCTAGTCAGCTCTTGGTTTAAGTCAGACTCACTCTGCCTGAGTCCATTTCCACTTCATGAAACTACCAATTTGCATGACCGGAGAGCTTGGTCCATGCATTTTTACATTTATGCCACTGTGGATACAACTGATATTAGATAAATAGTGCTGCAAAATAAAGACACAGTCAGCAAAAGTATGTTAAAAGAATTATTTGTCTTTTGATTCAAATTCACATGGGAGGTAATTAGAAAAACACCCTCCCCCATGTATAGCTGTGAGGAGGGAAACCAATGGAAAAAAAATCTTCCCTTACAACTGATCTTTTCTCTTTTCCCTTTTCCCTTTTCTTCCTGCAAACGGCAAAACTGCATGTATTCAGCACAGGGAAACTTTGAGGGGGAAAATAGAGAGCCAGACTCCACCTGGCAGAAATTCAATATATTAATATGAAGGTCTGTCAAAACAGATTCTCCTGGTAAAGGGTTTTCCAAGGAATGTTCTTAAATGCTAGTATTATTAGACTGTTACAATCCCTCCCTCTAGCCTCTTCCTCAAAATGTGCCTCTTTAAATTTCTCAGGCTTCTAATGAAATATCCTTAATATGTGCATTCTGATACCACCAACTCAGATTTCTGTAGGTCTTAGCCCTAGGAAGTTATTGTTAGCAATCACTACTTAAACAATTATTGTTAAGAGTTTTGTGAAAATTTAGATGTGAGGACTAAAATATTAGTGATTACTGTGTATTAAAGCTGCATTGCTGAAAGAGATACAGAAATGATAACAAGAAAGAGAAAAGTATGTTAAGAGATAAGGCTAATGGACATTGAACACCTGAAGAACAGTATGAATTCCACATATTCAGGTGGACTCTAGAGTCTTACACATTACAGCATTTTGAGCCTCCTAGAACTTCTGGAAGAACTAAAAAACCGCAAATAACAAAAAACCCCCAACAAACAATCAACATCCTCCTTTTAAGTGTATGAGGAGTCACAGCTTGCATTCCCAGTGGTAGCTGCCAATTTTCTTGGCTAGTGTTAAGAAGAAAACCAGGCCACACAGCAGTCTCTACACATTTCTTGGAGATGACGGCTAATTCCACAGTACTAACTATGAACTTTAACCTGTGGATATTGAAAAGTTCTTACATCTGTGGTTCTAGAGAATTGAAAGACTTATAAGCAACTTTGTGTATACATATTCATTTGCTCACCAGACCATACTCTACCAGAAAGAAAAAGGAGGAAAAATTGTGGAATTGAAAAATTCCAACAGCAGAAAACCCCCCAAAACCCCCAAAAATCAAACAAAAAAACCCCCAACACCAAACCCCCCCTGCCAAAATGTATTAGTCCCTTTGGTATTATCTTTGCATAAAATTATACTGTTGTCACTTAATACATACTACAGGGATTTAACAGAAATTGTTTAAATCCCTGTAAAGGTATACATTTCAGTATTAGAATATCTCATTTCTATTTAGCTGAAACAAAACAGAAACAAAAACTTAATAACTAACTAACTAACTAATTAATAAATTCAGGCTTTCCACTATTTTTTTTCTCACATGTTTAACTAAACTGCATTAAAATCTACCTTAGATTGTAAAAGAGTATTTTCTTTTGGAATGGGGATAGCCCCAACTGAACATCATCAGAATAGAAAGAAAATGCTACAAACACCTTTTTCCACATCATTTTATAATTACCTGACTCTCCAAAAGAAGGTAATGGCCTTGTCTGTGGGAACAAAGAAGTCCTAGTACTGTGGCCTATTGTATATTTTCCAGATTGTGGCCTTGGCCACTTACACTAAGACAGGACAGCTGCTCTGCTTAGAATCATAAACTTAGTTTGCAAATAACTGCTCTCACTTCAGAAAAAAAAGTATTTACAGAAAACAGTGAAAATAATAGTACCTATATGTACACATGTAATATTTGAGAAGATAGAAATTTCCTCCACCAGAAAAGATACTTTAGCACTTTCCAAGCCAGTCCACAATGAGGACAATGTTATTTTTTAAAACCCTATCCCTGTTGTTATTGCACATGACATATTACATTGTACTGTAAAGTGTGTGGTGATGAGAAATTCCCTGCTTATTTAATTGTGATCCTTCAATGAATTTGAAAGGGAGCACTTTATTTCCGTTTCTTTAATTTACTAGTTCTTTAGCTGATGATTTTATTAACTCTTGTATTTGAGAACTGATGCTTAACAAAAAAAGGAGAAGAAGAAAAGGCCCTTGGCATTATTCTGAAGGCCTGGAACTGAATAATGCACTTTAATAATGAGGAATAGAGCTATGGCTTTTGCTGATGGCTGTGACCGGCTCTGTGACCTGATTATGTCGCAGAGTGTCAGCAGCTGAGACACTACAAAAGGGAGCGCATCCCATCAAATCTATCTCCATTGTAATCACTCGCACTGCTGAGAGGCTTGTTAGGAGCAGGGAATCCATCAGGCCTCATTAGCACCGTTTACCATCAAGAAGCTCAAAGAGCAAATGTGTACCCTCTCATCAGAATAATGAGAACCAAAGTAGTCCTATTATCTAATTGGATCAACAATGCCTCTCTCTCTATTTAGTGTCCTGAGCTACTTGTGGACTACAACACTCAAAAATTAGTTATTTTTCTGTTAAGTACCAGGGTGGACCTGTGCTTAAGATTTTTCTTATACAGAAGGTTTTCATATCTAAAGAGCAAGGCAAGGGTACTGTGAAGCCCAAGTTCCTTCAGAGGCATTCTTAGATTATAATGAAGCAATCTCAATTAATTCACTGTTCAGTTAAAGTGTGGACAATACAATTACACCATAAATACTTAGATTTTCCTTTTAATCTTCCAGAAAACAGACTGTTGCCCTTTTTCTCCATAAGGCAGTTCATTATGCCAACCCTTATCATGCTACCCTTTTCTTTTATGGTAAGATGTTATTTTGCAACTGCTGAATTAAGTAGTATTTTTCTCCTGTTAGACAACTTCCATCTTTCCAAAAGAGAAGCTAAACTTTCTCAGTACCCACAGTTAAAATGTATTTGATCCTGCTGAAGTCAAGAGACTTATATGAATGCAACTGATGATAACTGAGAAACCACATTCATCAACTTTGCTTTCATGTTTCTGTGGCTCATGTCCTTACAAGTATTATGAAAACAGCCAAAGCACACATTTCACATACTTAATAAACATAGTAAAACCAACACAAAACTCCTGACTTTTTCTTTCATTTGCAAAACCAGTGTAAAAAAGAGATATACTGGGTTGTTAAACCTCTGAAGAATCCAAGGGCAGCAATGGCACTAGGGTCTGACTGTAAGGGCAGGCTGAAGCTGAATAGGTAGACAGTCTCTCTTTGAAATCTACTGCGAGGGTGCAATCTGGCAAACCTGCTGCCCTGGCCTTTAAATTTAAGATATGAAAGCCCAGTGCTGCAAACCCTTCCTGGAAAGTGCTGAGGGCAAACAGAATGTAAGCAGTGTTACATGGGCCAATAGCTCTTCATAATATGCCTCTGAAAATGAAAATTTGATTTAGAGTCCTCTACCTGTACTATATCAAATTAATCAGGTGATCTAATAATATTATTTCAATGGATTAGATCTCTTGGCTAGGTCTTGGGAAGCTCTGGTTTTACAGTTCATATTGCCATCCAAAGCAAAAGAAGAAAAATAAATTAACATGCCATAACTGAATTCAATAATTAAATAATTAACAAATATGTTATATAAATTATTGTTAATATATATTACTGCAATTGCAAGAACTCCTAGACTATTGGGAATTAAGGCCATGCCATATGTCATTTAAAGGATCATTTCCCTTAAATTTGCCATAGGATCTTGCATTTGACCTATAGCTTAATGTCTCCAGGGATTACTGATCACCATATATTTAGCTAGACAGATGGACACTTACAAGCCCTGAATTTCTGCAACAGAAACAGTGTGTAATTACAAAGATTGCACATACAAACATTCTAGTAAGTCATCCAGCTTTATATTTTCAGGAGTGAGTTTTGGGTATCACACTTGTGATTCCTTGAAATTGGCAATTTTCAAAGGGTAGATTCTTAACATATGGTACAAATCTGGCTCTTTAATGACCAAGCAGATTATTCAGAAATGGAGTGTTTCAAATTAATATTCACTTATGCTCCCAAATTTGAAGAAACATCTTTTAGTTCTTGGTTAGGTGCTACAATTCTATGATTTTGATGGGATTGCAATTTAATTTATGAAATGTAGTTACATTATACTAAATAGTCCTGTTTTAAGACAGTTAGCCTGAGAAGTGGACTCTAAGTAATATGAGTTTGTGCTGAATATTATAAAACTGTGTGTTATATTACACACTTACTATCAATATTTATCTATATTGTGGCAAGTTCTGCAATACTGATTATAAACCAAAGAACATTTACAAAATCAAGTAATAAAAAGACAACCCTTATTTAAAAGAGCTAGGAAGATAGCTAGATGTTATAATTTTATCCAACAACTGAGAAAATTCTTCCTTTCTTTTCTCTTTCCCTGCAACCTGTGGAATTATTGGACTTAACATTACATCTGGAATAAACAAGACTCAACCTAGGGGAAACTTTCATTCAGCAATATCTTCATGGCAGCATTTTTTTTAAAGGTACAACAAATGGTCACACATAGATTATGTTTTCTGTGGAGAACATGTAAAGGAAAAACCATAAAAAAATTAGCCTACATTTATAACTTCATCTCTTACGATGAACATCTTTGGTGTCAAGTGCCTTGTGAGTGGTGACTCTGAACCACTTCTGGAGCACAGAGGAGATAGAAACAAGCAGGCTTCTAGGTTGGAGCTGATCTGACTATGAGTTATAGGTATTATAACCAACTTTTCTTCCAAACCAATACCCCATCCCTCCAGAAATCTTAATAGGCTTTTGAGAGCCTCCATTTAAAGCTGGCTGCATAAAATGATCCTTTGATGAAAAGGGATTGAAACAAGGGTTAAAGTAGACATTGAAAGGTTATTGTAGAGGGCACATTGTTCATACAATCCTCCTTTAATATGTGTGGTGTGCACCTGCGATAAGATGATTCATTAGATAAGGCCTCACTTTGACAAGCTCCATCGTTCAACCCTCGGGGTAGTGATGGAACAATTCTGCACCCACCCAGTAAATATAACAAGGTCAGCATTTTTTTTTCCTGGGACTTGGATGGTGATAGTGAAGCTCAGGAAGCATCTTTGTTTATGTGTCCTGTTAAAAAAAGCTGGGGTGTCCTATAAAGTGTTGACTTTTATTTTTTAATGGGCTGAAATAAGAAATCTCAATCTTGTCCCAATAAACTAACCGAAAATTAGCAGGAGAAAAGCTGCTCCTCCTTTTTTTTCTCCTCACTAGTAAACAATAAGAGTAGAAAGTAAATTTTAGATTCACATATCATCCAAGCTGAATCATTTCAATAAATGTTTTTCAGGGCCTAACATCCACATAAACACTGTGGATATCACTGTATGCCCAATTTATAGCATTTAGAATAATGACATTCAAATTACTCAGTTACCAGTTATATTGACAGATTTGTTGCAGAGAAACAAGATGTGTTAATTTCAGTCCTACTAAATGCAATGAAGAATGACACTGGTCACAATCTGAAAGCCACTTAAATATGCTGTATCAAAGGAATTATTTTTATATATATGGATTCAGATGCATGTCTTTCTGCATCATACTAAGACTGAAACGGAAATAGTTTGAACAAATAAACAGCTCCAAAATGTAGGTAATGCACAATCTCTCTCTTAGGCACACTAACTCTTCAGCAATGCTCAAGTTTCTGTTTGTGAAATTTTCTTTAAACCAAAATAATCTCCCAAATTTGCATTTACAGGCTGGCATATTCATTGCAAATTGCTTAACATATTTAATAAACAAATTAGTAAGCCACCCAGATAAATCCACCCCCAATACTTCATTACAATTTGTTTTCCTTTACTTAAAACATTTAATGCCTTTTAAGAAATGAAGTAATACAGAAATGCCACAGAAATGCAAAAAAAGTGAAGCACAGTACCATGTTAGCAAAGGTGTCTATTATTAGGCATATGTAAGTGGAAGAAGACAGCTGGTATGTTTGTTAAGAACCACAAGGTTGCTGGACTTCTAAAATACCATGGTCTTGCACTACTGCGATATTTTTAAAGGGCTGAAACAAAATAAAACCAGCCCTTAGCCTTTTCTAGCTTGAAAACTCTTTTTAAGAGTGCCTAACTTCCTCCTGTTTCTCAGACTTTCCATTTCTTACCTTGTCTGGCAAATCAATATTTATTTATTTTCAACATGTGCACTTTTAAATTGCTGTCATACAAGCGGAACTCATTTTTGTCCCAAGATCAGCCTGCCATCAGAATTCACTGTTTGCTCCATCTTCTACTCACCTGTCCTTGTGCATTAGTGACAAGTTGGCCTGTGACCCCCTGAAGGCTGGAGAGGGCGTTTCCAAAGGCCTGGGAGTTTGCTATTGAGCCCATGGCTGCTGCTGCTGCCGCTGCTGCTGCTTGACTTGCTAGTGGATTATTAACCAGCTGAAAAAAAGAAATAAAATATAATGATAAAACCCAAGATAAACATATAGTGCTAACCAAATAATACAAAAGTGAAAGCACAGTAACATTTATGTTATTTTAATATTTTTAACCCACTGAATGGCCTGTAAAAAAAAGTCTGCTCCTCCAAGAGCTCAAGTTCTGAGAGGTTCTTACTTCTGGGGCTTTGAAAATGAATAGTTTTTAAAAAGGAACAGGAAATTCCATGTTAATGTGGAAGAATAAAATTCTCTTTTTTAACCCTGTGCTCTCTCCTTTTTCTTTTTAAAATCGAGTAATGCTTGATGTGTTTCTTTAGGCTCAATGTGCTAATGTCACAGGTGTAGCAGCCCAGTACTGCTGCAAATAGCAGTCAGTGAAAGATTGGCACCTGATTTGACTGAGAGTGGAATGTTTACTTAGGGATATTCAGAACAGAGACTATTTTACTGATGACCCCAAACCCAAGAAAAATCTACAGATCCTTTTAGTTTTTATCATTAAATAATTGGTCTCAATATCTAAATAAATCACAATACTCAACCTTACTCAGCCTTACTCAACCGTTTAAGTAAGGTCAGTAGATATCAACTAAAAATTCAAAATTCATTTGCAAAATATGATACTATTCTACTTCTCAAATGTGAATGATTAATTCCAGGACTCATAAATTTTCAGGAAATAAATTGTACTGCCTGCTTTAGTCAATTCTACCTGACTGCTCCATGGAAAGCATAGAACATGGTCATGGCTTTCACCTTAGTAGACTGGGGGAATGCCACAGAGGAATACTCCCACCAACTTATGCTTATCAAGCATACAAAATATGTGTTCTTCTGTCAGAATCAAAAGTTGTCTTGGACATGGCTTTTCCACTGGATTATTGTGAAGTTTCTAATTTCTTATCCTTTTCTGAGAAAGGACAAACTTTGAACCAAGCACATAGGGATGATAGTATAAAAGAACCATTGGGAACCATCATCATTAGGACAGTTGTCTTGAGAGCAATCAAACTGAGTTCAAGAGGCTGAAAATACATTTTAGAGAGGTTTTGCCTCCTAAGAATCATTGCATTATAGCAGAACTTGCAAAATACACATTAGCAAGGTAGAGCAGCCAGAAGTTTGAGGAACAAAACAGTCTAGGGACATTTTTTCTTAGACTGAGATAAAAATGCTAGAGCTAACTGAGAAAAGCTTTATGTTTGAGCTGAAATTAGTAGGAGTTCTAAGTCCTTAGATGACGAGTAAATTATCAATCCTTTAGAAATGGAGACTCACAAGCAGCAGTAAGGGATGTACTCCATAGACAGGCTCTGCTTCAAAATAGGCTATAAAAAATTAATCAGTGATTAGTAGATGTTTTAAGCATGTTACAGATATGAGTAGTGTGTATGTTATAGACGTTTAGAAGCCCATCAATAGAAGATGTCAGATATGGTTATAATCTATGCTTATAAGAAACCTACTTGTCTGTTGGACATTGCAAAATCTACAATTGATTGGTCATACATTAAAACATCTATTAATCATTCATTAGCCCCTCATGAAGTATTTATAAATGCAACCTTGATATAAAGTGTTGCTTAAAGGGCTGCCTTGAGCACATCCAATCCCTCTAGAAATTGTAAAGTAAATAACTAAATAAAGATTAGTAGCAATGCTAGACAGAAAAAATGACATTGTTTGGAGGAAATATTTTGATTTGGAAAAAATTGTTATATGAATCTCTAAAAGTGGTTCACAGCACCCCATGGCAAGAAAATCAAGCAGGAATAAAAGCAAAAGGGGAAAACTGCAACGCATGCTTGATTAGCAGACCTGATGAGCTGAGCTGAGAAGAGAACTGAGACCAGCACAATTACCAAGGCGAAGCTCAGTCCCTGAATGCAAGACTACAAGAAATTCCACTGACTGCAGAAAGGGTGAGTGCAAAGGTAGCTGATGCACTCTTCAGTAATTTGGGTGGTGGTGCCTGAGCACGGCAATGTAATGCCAGAGAACAGTATACATAAACTGGTCGGTTTTCTGCTCAAAACAGTGACATTTCTTTATTGTCCCAATCAGAAGCTGGCAAACCCTGCCTTTTTTTCACAGCACTTCATTGGCAGTGCTGGGACTCGAAGTAATTCCCTTATAGCTGTAAATACTTGGAGAAGAAAGGGGCAGCAGCAAGAGCGCAAGACTTTCAGAAAAGGCTTTCTACAATCTTATTAGCAACCTACAAATTACTGAACCTCTGATCCCACAGCATTTGATTGCAGGTACAAATGATAATCTTTGGACAGTTATCCAACAGCAGCTAATAAACTGCACTGGCTACTGTATTCAGGGCTTCGGAGGCATGTAAGAACAGCTGCTTGGGAAGCATAAATAAGCTTGTGAATCTGGAAACTACAAAGGGTTAAAACCTTCTAAAAAATCAGACTATCACCTCCTAGAATCTCTTTTCCATTTTTCTTGCACCAGTTTTCAAAAAATATACATTTTCAAATACAACAATAAAATTTAATTACAACAAACCCTGGAGACACTCAGGGTTGCTTTTAGTTGCATCACAGAGATAAGCTATTTATTAAAAATGATGGCAGAGGCTGTGATATGCATAGGTGCCCTGCATAGTACCATGTTCCAGGAAAAAATACAGTGAATGGGCCAAATCTCAGGGTAAGAGACTTCAAAGTGCATATGAAACCATCCCTATCTATTCATAAGTCTGATTAAAAAGGAGAGGATGCATTTTTCTTTGAGTGCGTTGGGGAGCTGTTGACTGCAAGTTACTCTCTATTCAGTTGACCCCTTTCATACTGTGTGCAAACTGGGGATGGAGAAATACATCTCATTTCATTATGTCTGCACGCCAAGATAACACATCGAATCTTCCTTTTATTTAAAAAATAAGATCTCTAACTTGAGAGGTTTATGCAATTTCTCAGTGAAGCTTGGATCCCTAAGAATACATGTTGGAAATATTAGAAATATATTGTGAAAAATCCCACAAAGGGCTCTTCCCATTTTGTTTCTGTATTTTAATAATGATTTGATTTGGAAGGCTGAAATATTTGGAGCTGTTGATTCCAGTGCCTAAATCTCTTCTCCCACTCAAAACACCAGCCATAACAGTGGTTAATAGTAATCTTTGTTAAAAGTGACAGGCCAGCCCTCTCAATGAAGCCTCTGCTAATGACATGATTATATGAGGAAGCAAACTTTATGAGGAAGAATCTTCTAATAACTGAGTAGGTTTAGTACATTTTTCTGAATGTCCAAAGCTGATCTTTTAAAGGCAAAGCATATGAAAATTGTCTACTTTAAGTCAGTAAAAGCAGAAGACATTCTAGTGCAGCAAACAGAATTCACACAAGTAAAACTAATCTGAGAAATTATGATGGATGAAAGAGGCACTGCTTACAAGATCCTAAAACTGTGCCATGTGAAGTGAGAGTTTCTATGGTTAAGAGATAGTTTAAAAAAAAAAACAATCTGAAGAAAAGTGTGTTAGAGTCAATGCTGCAAGCAGCTTTCTTGAGAGCCACAAACACCTTTTTCTTTTGGAAGAATACAATCTTCCTCTTTATTTTGAAAACTAACAGTATTTCATTGAACTTGCTGTGAGAAACTGATCAAGCATTCACCTATCGTTGAATACAAGATCAGATTTGATAACCTACACAGTAATTTTACTTTTTTCTGTAAAAGGCATGTCCTACTGAACTTTCAGTCTCCTGGTCTGGAAGTCAAAGAGCCAGTTTTACTCATTACAATGTCATTCAGCCAATAGATATAAAGAAAAAACAGTTTTACTTGTGAAAAGTCAAGATATTTCAGGATGCCAGAGCATCACATGAAAAAATGGGCCTGTAACCTGAAAGGTAAAGTCACTTTATGCAGTGCCAGTATATAGATCTCATGTGTTTTCTAAAGTGCTTGTGGAGGAGGCTGAGTAAAGACATGCTGCTATCTGAATGCAGCAATGGAGAATGGAAGGACTTATTGAGGAGTAAGTTCAGGCATAACTTCATTTTACAAAATAGTATTAGTGTTTTTCAGAAAGACTGTTAAAAAATCACATTACTGGATATGTCCTAGAGATGAAATTAGTGTAGAAAAGTATTACATTTGATTAGGGACCAACAGATCCTCAGTCTTTTATGTTCTCTGACAAACTCTTCTGTAGGGAGCACCACACTACTAGATTAGCTGCTGAGAGTGCTTAAACCAATGCTTTTCAAGGGAAAACAAATATCTCTAACAGTTGAGAAGAATTCAGCAATGGGTCTGAGTCAGAAAAACATGACATTTTTCTTTTCTATCCATAATGAGTGAAAATTGATCACAGAAATGAAATTTTTATCAGCACGGCATGTGCTTTTGTAGGGATTTTTAGACAAGAATCTATCTGAATTTTATTGTGTTTAGCTGATGAGAGAATTACAGGTTAAAATACAGTGGGATTTATTCCCATTTTTTCTCAGTGGCTCGTGAGACAAATTCTGGGTAGTAGTCACCGGACCTTAAGGAAAAAGACTGTTTCATACTGAGCAAAGGCTCCTGAGGTTATTCTGATACCTTCTTTGTTAGTGTGACTAGCATTATCTTCTGTATTGGGTGTAGATGGAAAGGTTTTGGTAGTGGAGGAGCTTCAGAGGAGGGGGATAAAAAAACTTAAGTGAACAAAACAAAGGGAACAGCAAGGTCAGAGAAAGGAGAAGGAGGTGTACCACAGGAGTGAAGGTGTCCCCACCGTAGCCCTTGGAGGACCCTAGAGTAGGTAAATGGATATTTCCTGATGGGAACGGTGATCCGTGGACAGCCCATGCAGGAGAAGGGAAAGAGTGTGAAGAAAAAGGACCAAGAGAGGGGAACAATTAAGGACTGACTACAGCTCCCCACTGAGGGTGGGTAGAGAAGTCAGGAGTGAAGGAGTGAAGTTAAGTCTGGGAGAGTAGGGAGAAAAGTTGTTTTAATATTTGTCTTTGTTTCTCACTTAGTTTGCACGATATTAAAGTTAATTATCCCCAAGCTGAATCTGTTTTGCCCTCAAGACTGGCTGGTAAGCAGTCCATCTTGACCCATGAACTTTCTCACCTTGCTTCCTCTCCCATCCCACTGAGGCAGTGGGTGAGTGGCTGGGTGGGCGTTGCTAACCCACCACACCGCTGCGTGACAGTAACTGGAAACTATATCCAGCAACAATACTCATGTGTTTTCAACATCTTGATGACATAGAAGCAGAGCATTCCAACCTAGATACCCATATGCTTGGTTTCTACACATGAGTGAATTGAGACAGACATGCAGTTTCCCCGAGAGTCCCCATTAGCTCTTGTGGCAAATTCTTTACACAGTATTAATGCTCATATTCCTAATTGTTTCCAATATGCCTATATACCTAGTATCAGTTTATAGTTCCCTGAATTTACATAAAATCTCGGTCCCTGAAAGAATTTTTTTAAAAAAGCACTGGGAAGACTGCTTCAATTGAATCCTGTGAATGCACCTAGACACCGCAGCAATAAATACCAAACAAATATTCATAATAATCAACAAGATCACCACTTAGCACTTATATAGAGCTGTGGGTGACTGAGCTCTGTCAATTTAATTTATTTTCAGGCTTTTAAGTAAAAATAAGTCAAATTTTGAAACATCCTGTGAACATGCAGATCCCAAGGAAGTCAAAAGAGAATACACAGGTAATATAAATCAAAAGATGTTAATTTCATCCAAAGAGCTGCTATGAGCAAACATTTGGAAACTCTGTCTGGTTTGGTACTTATCAGTTAGATATTTTTTTAATGTTGATCTTCCCCTGCCTCTCTCCCTCCTTTTTTGTTTACATAATAGGATAATTACAACATTTAACTTTTGTAAATGAACATCAGGGTAAAATGTCTAATAAAATGGCTGTCATAGAGCCTAATCATGCATAACTATTTGAAAACATGCCCAGCAGGCAAATCTCAAATTATGAAAAAAAAATTAAATCTGTCAGCATTTGGTTTTTATACACTGCTGTGATATGATCAGCCTACAAAGGGTACAACGTAGTTATAATATCCAGACCCATCCAACAATGTCTAGTTATTTCAAAACTGCACAGGTCTATAATTGCAAATGGTTGTAGATGGTAAGAGTTCCAAATAGGCTGCTTAGACAGACATTTTAGTATATGCACATAATATCAGAAATTTATGTACAACATACAGTGTAGAGACAAGGATATTGAAATATCTGAAAGCACCGACTTGACAGACACTTAAAATATCTGGTTCTCACAGATACTTAGTCTACTCATTATATGCATTTATTGTGGTTGAGCTATTTGCTGTCTAAATCTATGCTGAATTTTCTATCAGAAATAAGTACTGATAGTGGTATCACTGATGCGACATGACATGATTCAATGCAAAGTGACGCGACCTGAGGTGATTGGAAGTACACAGTGCTCATGCAAGCCTTGATATGACATGGATAGAAGAGGATGCACAAAAAATTTCTCACAATATCTTTGTAAACAAGGTGCTGCTGGTCAAATTTGAACCAGTCTGAAAAACTACAACAAGAATTTGCCAGATAAAGAGGCTATATCTGTTATAGAGCCATGGCAAAGCAAATAAAGAGCAGACATCATTCCCAGGTCTCTTGGACCAAACTACTGGAGACATAAATAATGGAGAACACATCAGGGCACAGGCTAAGAGTGAGCAGACACCACTTCAGCCACTTTCATTTCTGCTCTATTAGTGACAGATAGAAAAGAGAGGAGAGGAAACTAGAAGAAAGGGATGCTTGTTGGGTCTAATCCTACTAGATAAACTAAACTGAAGTTGTCAGCATGTCTGAGGCTGGGTGTTATATGCTTACAAAAAGAAAGAGTAAATATATTTAAATATATTTAATATCTTTAAATACAAATGACTACAAAATGCAGATGACTGACCCCTTTAGCAGCAGGTCAGTACTTACAGACTGACCCTAGACTCCTGTCTTGTAGGTTCCTGACTGTCCACATTTATAACTTACAAGTTTGAAATGTTCCAGATCTATTTAAGCTGGCACACGCTGAACAAGATTTCAGTTAAACAGAGGCATCTTGATTTTGTCTGATTTACTTGGTTTTGTCTGATTTTGTCTGAGTTACTTTTATGTTTACGTAGTCTTTAAAATATCTAAAACTGTTTACCTCATGCATGATGCATATGTACTGCAAACGAACAACATCTACCTTAAATTTGGCATCTCTAATAATCATAAATTGTATTGTTACTAATAAAAGAGCAATGAATACTGAAAAAGTTTTCCATATTCTCTAATTTTCTGAAGTAGTTACCATGTGTTGCAAGAATGAAAGCAAAAAAGCACCTTCTAAACTTTTTGATAGGGGCCGCAACACAGTTCACTTTACATTGATTAGTTTCTTGGTTCCTGTGTTTGTCTATTTTAGAATGATTTATCTGGCTTCTGAAAGATGCCTTCCCTACAAGAAAAATGGTTACTTCAGGGCTCCCTCACTGCTAAAAACCCGAACTCTTATCAAAAGGAAATTGCCATCTGTCTTCTCGGATAACAGCCCAGAACTTGGGTCTCAGTGATCTAGCCTCTATAGAAAGTGTGTCAACCGTGAGACACACCAAATTAATCTCCCAATCTAAACATTTATTTGCCCTTAATTTGAATTTGTGAATGGCATGCGCACATGTAAATATGACCATTTGCATATATAAATGTTAAAGATGCAATGTGAGGTCACACCATGTTAATATGACCCTTCATGTTAAGTATTTGAGAAAATATTTCTGGAAGTCTTGTTCTACAATACAATATGCAGTCTTAGTATGTATGCCTGGAACTGTTTATTCAAATATTCATATTAAAAATCAGACTTCTAGGTACAGACCTTCTCTTTTGCCCTTTGAATAATAAATCCTACTTAATACTTGGGGACTCATTGTTAACTGAGAATATATATAAAGCTTCTTTAGAAATTCTGTGTCAGCTGCTCTGCAAAGATCCTATTTTTTGAAGCTGGAAATACATCTGGAAACTTTGATTTATTTGTAATGTAATAGCATCACCAAATAGTTTTGCTTTCGTGTAAGCTAAGTGCTTACCTTGAATTTTCATTGACTTGAATGTGAACAAGATCAGATCTAAAACTGCAGCTATGTGGAATATTTTTCTTTTCACTACTTTCAGCTCCAAACTGGACCTTACTAGATGCACTGATATGATACAAAGTTGAAGAACGATACAAATGGCTCCTGAGTGCAGTAGAAAGATTCCTGTCAAAGATACAGGTCAGTCCAAAATCTGAACCTGGTTCTTAATACAGCTATCTAGAAAGCTGGAAGGATTTCATTCTCTTGTTTACATCAGTTGACCCCAAAGTCAAAATGACATAAACACCATAATTGATATCATGTGTTTGAGAAGTTCTCTCTCTGTTTTCCAGGTTTGGTGGAGAATATATGAGATATCATATCAGTTGAGACACTGATTTTTAATTAGACATTTGAGTTTTGCTGAAATCTCAGTATATAAAATGACATTTGAGAAGTATGAATAAAGTTGAAGAAAACATTCAGTTTGAAAAACTTGATGTCAAGCAACATTTCCAATAAAATAAATATGCGAGTAATAGTCACTGAAACAAGTAAGCTGAGTCAAAGCCTACGAAAGGGAAGACAGCATGTAAAAAATGATGTTGGGGATCCCTCAGCAGGATACCATTAATGTTTTCCTTGAGCACTCTTTTTTCACTTTAGTACAGTTCTGAATGCCCAGTCATGGACCAGAAGTGTGACTTTGTTTGACCCTTTTCTATCTGTCAGTGGGAAGGTTACTGCTGCTACTCCTTTTCTAAAATAGAGCAATGAACACCTCTGAGCCTCCTTGCACGACCACTATGTGAACATACTACATCTGAGATGGTAGCAACCCTCTGTCACATTCACACTTGGATAGCTTACTTCGAGGGTAAACATACTGGAAGACACTAGATAGCACAAGACTGACTACTGCAATTTAAAGCCACTGTTTACAGTACATACATACACCCGGTGCTGTCCTTTTTCACCAGCAGTCCTCCTCTGTAGATGAAGTTACATGTAAATTGGTAATAGTTGTGTATTTAACATGCTGAAAATTGTGCCCTTAATGCAGCTCCCATAGAAGGAGAAAGGGAGAAGGGTTAATATGCAGCCACATATCTAACATATTTTACATATGGAGCCACATGTGTAACTTTCCCACAGAGAACATTGTCTCCTCCCAGGCCCTTCCATCTCATTTGCTGTCATCAAGAAACCTGCTCCCAGAAATGAAGTGCAAGTCCTGCCCCAGAAGCAGAACAGCCTGATGCCTGCAGCATGGGGCTGAGCTGTGCTCAGCATCTGCTGGGCGATTCCAGACTTCATTTTGTTAATGTTCTTCTAAGAGGTATAGAGAATGTTTTAAATGTAACAACTGCCTTGAAGGCTTTTTAACTTTCTTTGTTTGGTTTTTGCTTTTTTGCTTTGTTTTCATAATCCATCCACGTCTCACCTTTCCTATGATTCCTCCCTGGCTTTTTCTTTTCTGGAGTGGGTGTATTTTTTTTTTGCTGCCATAGACCCCCTTTCTGCTTTTACCTATTTGACTCATTTTCTCTGATCTCTTATCTCCAGCATCAGCTACTTTGCTCATGTCACTCTGAATCTGGTTACAATAGGTCTTCCGTATGGGAGTTCACACTGAGCTGCAAAAGAAGCAGTAAATCTACTGTATCTGTAATGCTGCCATATTAATTCCTAATCAATTTCAAAGCTGTATTTGAAACTCATATATTTCACCTCAGCAAAATCAAAATAACGTCAAGTTGCCAACAGCAAATGAAACTTGAAAATATAATTAAAAACATATAGGCTAGGAATGTATTGTTTCTGAGGTCTTTGCAATTGTCACTGTGCTAGGCACTATAAATTGATGGCAAGAGGGTATATGAAACTGAGATCCTCTTATAACAAAAGCATAGCTCCATATTGCTTGAGGTAACAGAAGAACTCTCAGATGAATGTGAGTGATGACTGCAAGTATAAACTGTATAATTTCTTTTTTTTTTGCTGCAAGGATCAGTTCCAAATTTGTTAAAATCTGATGCTGAAATCCTGCAAAGGCTCCTTAGTTAGCCTGCATGTAATCCTAATGCAGTCCTAGGTAAATTTGGGAGAGTTTGTGCTAATATGTTCTTGTGATTTTTCGACTTCATAGCTAAAGTTGGGGTGTGATCTTGTACTCCACATTATACATGTCATTACATAAAATCACACACAAATATTAACTTATGCCTATGGTGATATTACTGTATTTTAAACAAAAGACATAGCAAAGTTTAGCTCCTATCTTCCTCTCTTTTTTTATTTTTTTTTGCATGGAGACAGAATGTCAAAAATAATGCCTAGGTTAGTACTCAATATCTACTGGCTGGATGCATAGCCGGGGGAAAGTCTAATTACCATTTACAATAAACAATTTCCTCCATATTTATTATCAATGGAAATCTACTAACAGACATTCAGCCAAGGAATTCTGCTATACGGGCAAAAAAATGTACTGTCTTTCAACAGCAGCTCAGCTTACAACCTGAATGTCTGTAGTTTTTCATTAAATTCATTATTGCCTTATTGTACCTAGACTCCTGTTCTTCCATAAGGCACTGTCAATAGACAGAGAGATGAATTTCTTCATGTTCTAAGTATTTTCTACTTTTATCTGTTGACCAGATTCACAAAATATTTATGGGCCCTGTAGCAATTCTTGTGCTTTACAAAACAAGGGATTATTTTGGTGCTAAAAATAACATAAGTTCCGAGTTCTTGGTCTGATTCTGATTTCTCTCTACCAGAATATAAATCTGATCTAATTTTAATGAGGTCAGCAGAGCTGCAATTAGTTAAAACAGAGAAACTCCTGTCAGAATCAGTCCCTTCAATTTCCTATGGGCTTCAAGTCTGCAATAAGGGGGAGCGGGAATGATTCTTTCACTTGAAATAATAGTGTTGGCTAATTACACTGATATTTTATTTAAATCAAATAGTCTCACCAAAGGCCTGGGGGTTTTCTTTTCTTTTTTCTTTTCTTTTCTTTTTCTTTTCTTTTCTTTTCTTTTCTTTTCTTTTCTTTTCTTTTCTTTTCTTTTCTTTTCTTTTCTTTTCTTTTCTTTTCTTTTCTTTTCTTTTCTTTTCTTTTCTTTTCT
>VXBT01008593.1:75230-200802 GCA_013400235.1 Oriolus oriolus
TTCCTTTCCTTTCCTTTCCTTTCCTTTCCTTTCCTTTCCTTTCCTTTCCTTTCCTTTCCTTTCCTTTCCTTCCTTTCCTTTCCTTTCCTTTTTTTTTGTATTTATGCCTCTATAAACTAGAGAAACATTGAAGTCAGAAGTCAAAACATTTACACCTACAGCTGTGAAACTAATGGATTTTTCTGTTTGCAGACTGAAAAATTTCCCTGAAAGACCCTATTCACCCCCTTAAAAACAAACAAACAAAAAACCCCAATAACAAAACACAGTCCAGGCAGACCTGGAGTGGAAAAAAATGGAAAATAAATAAATTTCAGATCACTTGAAACATTTAGTTTAGACCAAAATGGTTTCTTGAAAGGAAATGTAAAATGGATCACCCTCACAGACGGGTGTTATATAAATTGAGTGGAAATACTTTACTTCAAAAAATCATTCTTACATGCCTTTTCTTAATCTCATCCATTTTGGGTTGGGAGGAACATAAACATCTACCTAACTATTTGCCAAAATATACCTTTGGAAATGGTGAAGTATGCAGACCTCTTTGCAGTCACTGGTAGTGGAGGGTGCTACTGGTAATTGTGTCAGTAAAAGGGATAAGTCAAGGGTCAGAAATGTTTTTGCAGACAGCCCTGTCAGACAGTGCTGCTGTTCTAAGGTACCTCCAACATGTCAGAAACTGTGATGAACTCAGCCCAAGTGCAATTAAGGCAGAACTCTTTCACTATGCCTATCACATTTGTCATACTTGTACAGGCAATAAAGCAAATACTACTTCCAAAACAAGAGGTATGTACTGTTTGCTTTCCAAACTTAATGCTGAATATACCCTCTTGAAAAAGAAATTTCACAGAAGGCATTCACATATTAGAAACCATGTCAGGAGAAGAAAGATGAGCAGAAAAGGGATGGCCTAGTTCTAAGTACGTGTTAACTGAACACAAAAGAAGGGTGCACTTATTCCGCGTTGAATTGTGTCCTCTCTCAACAGTGGGAATCAGCAGGTGGGTAAAAATCCTCCTAGTTTCACCTCCAAGACACGGACAAGGACTATGACCTGCAGAAGACCTGATGATCATCAGCCACCTAGAAGAGGCAAACAAGCTCAATAATCTAAACTAAACCAGAAATTGCTACTTTTGCAGGGGTCAAGGAACCAGTTTTTCAGTTGTAGCTGCAAGAAAGCAATCTGAGTGTGCTAAACGGGAATTTCCTATCTTTTTCCTGAAGACTATGAGACCACTGAGAATTGCAGGTTGTTAAGACATCTGAATCAAGATCTTCAGGGAAAGAGGGACAAAGGTCCGTTTGCCATGTTCACCTATACTCAAGGTTTCCCTGGCATTTCCAGTTGTGAATCCCATACTAAGGAACATCAGAAGGCTTCTTTTCCCCACTGGTCCGGAAAAGACCTAATTTAAAGCAGATTTACCTGATATACGACTAGAACATCAAAATATTTCCTTTAATTTCAAGAAAATTACATTCCTTACTTAAATCAATGTCTGCGAAATCAGATCTCTCTCTTAGTTCCTAATATTCATCCAAAAATATTGTTGCTCTTAAGAGCCATCAATGCAACAGGTAAGAGTCCCACAGAGGTCAGTATAATTGCACCAGTTTAGACCAAGGCAGAATTTAGTGCATTGATGCTGGCATGTGAAAAATAAATCAGAAACTTTATGGATATTAAAAACAGTGTTAAAACAGGGTGTTTTATACAGTAATTATAAGGTTATTTCTCAGTAATTCAATCTACCAAGGACAAAAATGTATCTTTTATTGCTGCCTATGATGGTAATAATTCTCCCTGGCATCTGTAAAAGCAACAATAGCTTTTCATTGATTTTGCTTAAAAGGAAAGTTCAGGGTTAGAAAATAAGTATTTCATGTGGAAACAAGAAAAACTTTCCAAAGTATATGTGATGGAAATAGTAATAATTATGTCTGAGAAGGAAGGAAGTCTTGTGATTAGGGTCACTGGGTAGAGATCCAAAAACCTCACCAGAGGTCCAATTCTTCTAAATATTTCCATTTCTTTAATTTCCTGTCTGAAAAATAAAATAAATAATAAAATACTCTTTCTTTCACATTGTTTGCTTGTTTTCTCATTAGATAATACATCTGAAAGCCCATCAAGACTGGATTATGTATGCACATGCACCCAGCTAAGGCAAGATCAAAGCTAAAACAAATTCTCTTATTTGGGGTTAAATCTGCAAATGGAATACATTTTTCTGTTTACTACACAGGACGCAGTGATTAATGTACTTACCTAGTATTTTTAGCCACTGCCATAATATATATCCAGGTAATGTTTAATGGAGGCCAAAACCTCCTCTGAGGTACAGAAATGAATGAACATCTACGTCACTAGCAAAGCTGTTCAAAAAATGTAGGTTTTTATCTAAGAAGCAAGCAAATGGTAAAAATAACTACAAGAGGCTATTTCAAAGTGAAGACTGAGTTTACATAGGAAAATGGTAAATCCAGGAGAGCATACTACATAAGTCTGGGTTTGCTGCTCTTTATAAGTTAACTGGTGCAAGTTTGTTGGTTTACATTATCAGAGCACCCTGCATAAAAGAAAGCCTTGACTTAGCTCTGAAGTTGCAATCTGATAACATACATATTATTTAGAAAACACTAATTTTATCATTAATGTTTTAGTCACTTTTCATAAGATAAACCAATTACAAAGCTTGACACTGCAGTTGTGGGGATATTCCCAATGCATCTGTCTCAGTTTGAGACAAGTTTAGGGAGAAACGCTCTGGAAGGAACGTCTCCGCCCCAGAAGACAGGTTTCAGCACTCCTTCCCCCCACCAATATGAAAGGAATTTCTTGGATGAAAGCGAAAAAACCTATTTATTTACCAAGCAGAGTGCCGGCAAGGCACAGGAAACAAATAAGTAATGTTAGATAATACACCTCCTCTCTGCAGAGAAAGCTGGTGGATTTAGAGTTCCTTCTGTAGCTGGCTCAGCCCCTCCCGAGGTCCGAGGCCGGGATGCGGCATCCCTGCAGCCTCCCTGCCGGTCCACGGGGTCCGATGATCTGGTTCTCAGATCACAGCTAGGCTGAACAGTTCCAGAAGAGGAAGAAGAAGTTACCAGAGGATTTTGGTATGCCAGTATGGGAAAATTGCTTGCCTCAGCTAACAGGCTGGCTAAAAGCAGGAAGGTGCTCCCTCGGCTCTGCAGCAGTGAGAACGCAGGGGAGTGTGTGTGAGTCCTTGAACACAAACCACGCTGAAGAATTCACCCAGCTTTTCTCCTCCCTCTCCTGGACCCAGATTAAAGCTGTGGGACCCATTTCTGGGCAATAAGCAGGTGATAGGGGAATACAGTGTTATCATTAAATCACCCCAAGACAGCATCTTAGCATTCCTTCTGGTTTTCTGTTTATCCACCCTTTTGTAGTAAATGTCACATATGAAACCTTGTTTTTATCAAGTCCTATTTTAAAATGAATGACAGCAACTCAAATAATGCTAACCTGAGCTCTAGACCTAACAGTCTATCGTATTAAGCAGAAAAATGACTCACCTGCATAAATTACAGTAATCTCTAGCTCTTAAACATAAAAAAATCAGGGAAGAAAATAGTATGAGGAACTACAAGAGCTGTACTGCAGAGTACTACAGGCCTCTTGTTTATGGTTAGAACTAACTGGCCTCCAGGTGATGGACAGGGATGAGTAGCCGTGGATGCAAGGCCTCATTGACTCATCTGTACAAGTGGCTGCTGTGGAAAAGAAGGGTTGATGATACCGTGGGCAGCACTATGGAGCTCTTGTCCTGCATCTTGTTTGGGACACAGATGGTTTTGCCTTCAGTTAGAGCTGCCTCCATGGCAACCAGCTCCCTAAATCACTGGCAGTGTTGTGGGGATGGCTCTTGTCCCGAGAGGGATGGCTCTAATTGGCCTAATTTGTTTATTGGCCTAATTTCTTTTTTGTTTGGGGTTTGGTTTTGGCAGGGTTTTTTGTGTGTCTTCTGAGCAGATACTACAATCTGCAATCCTACATTCCTTCAGGGTATTCTCACTACCCAAGGTCTACTTTTGCTTCCTTGACACCACTTGTGCTTTGCTCAGGGAAAAAAGAGAGAGAGTCAACAGAAACCATATGCTACTGCATGCTGTCTCATAGTCTGAGTACAGAATGCTTTTGAATCTTTGAAATATATTGTTTAGTCAGAACCAAAACTGGAGGTGGTGCCTTACTCAGGGGAAGTCAACAGAAGATGTAAGGGCAACTCAAGTAAAGAATCTTCTCCCAGAGCTGAGATTAATGTCTGGTGCTTACTATCTATTCTTTATAAGTGTCCTTCATTGGATGTGTAGCAATAAAGGCAGCGGGAAAAATGTGCATAATCAAATTATTCTTGGGCTACCCTTTACCTCAAAAAGGAGGTAAAAGTTTGGAAAAACCTAGTAGAGTTTGAGGCCTGGTCTTTGCTTACACCAGTGTAAGAAATGTAAAAGTCAAACACTAACACTATAAATTTGGAAACTTAAAGTAAAAATAGATGGACAAATAATCAAATTACAGTATTACAGAACAAAAATGCAGTAATAAAAAGAAAGGAATGCCATGGCAATGTGGTACATGGAACACCCGTATTTGCCAAACCTGAACGAAAAACCTCCTTGAAGTCAAATCACAAAAGACAACAGGCATAAAAGGGAGAAAAGAATATAAAAAAGAAACTGAAAAACAAACACAGGTGAGTCGGTTGCCTTCAGTATGCTTTTCAGAGACCTGGAAGTCCATGACTCTGAGGGTGTGTGCATGCGTATTACTGTACATAAGAGATATGCATCAGAAAATGCATGAAACGCAAGATTGCTCCATAAACTTTAATGAACAAATAGCAGTCTACTATGGACTACCAGCTAATTTAGGTGGTAGGCTATATCAAAGCAAAACCAAGAAATATGTCATGTATATATTTTGGAATGTTCTCATTGCCCAAGCAGAACACAATTAAAGAATGTGCATAGAGGTTAATCTCACTAAGGATAAAGAAAATTAAAGGTCTTGAATTTTATTTACAGAAGCAAAGCACTGTTGACATAATAAAAGAAATAACTAATTCTAATGTATCAACACAAGAGTTCTGAAACTAAACACTGAATGACAAAAATGACTATTGAAATAATTATATTAAATCAGACACATGACACACAACACATCATAAATCCACTAAATTCTAGATTAGGTACAGAAGAGAGAAGACTATAGGTAAATCAAAACACTTATGTATTTCTGTCATCTTTTCTGCATCTCATGAAGCCTATGCAGCAGTCCTGCTGCGCAGAAGATCTAGGAGGAGAGATGATAGGCATATATAAGTCACTGCATGAGAGATGAGCCTTTAATCTTCTTGTGATGATCTTCAAAACACGCAGTCTTTTTGACTAGTGTTCTTTTTAGTTTACAAAACAGTGTCACAACTATTCTGATATAACTTACATTACTTTAGGAGAATAAGACTTGCAGTAATGCTCCTCTCAAGCCCATATTCTGACACAAAGCTGTAAAAATAGCCTGTGCCATAACACAGTTAGCCCATGCTGCAGCCACACTTTTGTCTTCTTCCTATGTGTTTGAGGAACACACAAATACCTACCATCTCACACTGAAGTTACAAAGCCTTCACCATCTCTACAGGTGGTAAAGGTAAACAGATGGTCTTGGGGGTAATCCAGACTTTACAAGAGAAGACCCTTTTCTGAGCTGTCTTGCAGCAAGGACTCTTTTTTCACTGACCATGGAAGGCATCTGAAGATGTGTTTAAGTGGCGTGGTTGGGTGGCATGTACCAAAGCACATAACAAAGGCATGCATCTTGTACAAGGACATATTGCAAACAGAGTTCTGCAGCTTTACTAATTTTTGGACACACAGCACACCAAATCCCACTGCCTGTCTTTGGGTATGTCTATACATTACTTAGTGATTTAGATTTGAGCAGAGAGAGGTAAGAAACCTGCATTAAGGGCCTACCTCTGAATGTTAACTATACAGGACTGTACAGTCTAGGTCCCAAATGACATGTTTAAGTCAAGTGATCATTAAGTTAAATGGCAACATAACTATCTCTGCATCTAAAGCAGAATGATAGATCCAGGACCTTGCAGCTCTTATCTTTGGGAACCTGTGACAAGTTTCTGAGCATGTACACTGACTCTTTGTAATGAAAGCAAACTGTAAAGAGCAGCAATGCAGAAATGCTTGCAAAGGCTACAAAAACTATTGGCTGTGCTAATATGGTATTCTCCTTCTCCCTAGTTTTAATTCACTCTAATTATCCTGAATACAGCAATGAGGAGCACAGACCTCTGCCCCAGCTTCAGTACTGCTGCACAGCTCTGTATCACACAGGGCAAGCTCGAGAACCAAGGTACAGAAAATGGGCTGTTCTGCTTAAATGATGCTTCCCTTTAACTACATGCTCATTTCTCATAAACAATAAAGGTGCTGTCTCAAAAGTAATCCATTTATAAGGAAAGTGTTAGTAATTTTAACAAAATTTTAGCTGTTTTTAACAAAAGACTACATCGATCTCTAGTAAAATAATTAAAAATTGACCCTTAGATTATTCCTTAGTCATTGTTCTTCACTGAGTATCCCTGGTTGGTTGTAATCCTGTCTGTGAGTTTTGTCTGGGATGAAGTTAATTTTCTTCACAGTAGATAGCGTGGGACTGTGTTTTGGATTTGTGCTGAAACAGTGTTGATAACACAGGGATGTTTTAGCTATTGCTGAGCAGTGCTTGCACAGAGCCAAGGCCTTTTGTCTGTCTCACACACTGCCTCACCAGGGAGGACATAGGGAGTGCACAAGAAACTCGGGGGGCACACAGCTGGGACTGCAACTGACCAAAGGGATATCCCAGTACCACATGGCATCATGCTCAGCAATAAAAGGTGTGGGAAGAAGGAGGAAGAGGGGAAATTCAGAGTGATGATGTTTGTCTTCCCAAGTCACTGTTACATGTGATGGAGCCCTGCTTTCCTGGGGATGGCTGAGCACCTCCCTTTCCATGGGAAGTGGTGAATTAATTGTTTGTTTTGCCTTGCTTGTGCTCACAGGTTTTGCTTTACCTATTAAAGTGTCTTTATTTCAACTCAAAAGCTTTTTCACCTTTACTCTTCATTTATTTCCCCCATTCCACTGTGGGGTTTGAGTGAGTGGCTGCATGGGGCTGGGGTTAAATCACAACATCCTGTTTTCTACAGCTGTTGTATCTTGCAATACTACACTGCAAGATAAGTCACAAAAAGTCCTGGTGTGCACACCACCTAACTCACTTTCCCTTGGCTTTTAAGTTTCACTTATTAAAAAATAATTCATCTCCTAAAAAGAATTTATACCTATTATGGTAATTATTACCAGCCATAGGATGACAATTGCTACATCTCCTTATCAAAAACTTTTAAAGAAGGGTCAATAATCTCTCTGTGAGTTCATAAAATGCTCAAAAACAAACCAACAAAACTAATTCAAATAAATCAGCTGATGCAGATCAAATCACATCCCATTTCAGAGAGAATACAAAATAATCCTGCAATCTTTTGAATGCTGCTTTAATGTAGACTCCTTTCAAGAACTTTAGAAACTAGCATTTGAACCGTAATAGCCTGTAGAACATGGTAAACAGCTTATTTTAGACAGAAATCACATCACTTCTAAAATAGGATTTGTTTACTGACCAGCAATCAAACAGGGTGAACCAACTGAGTAACACAGTGGAAGTTTTCCCCTAAGGTTTCAGCTTTTCTTAGAGGATTAAGGTCCGGAAACTCAATTTTTTCAACTGATATATTATCTATAAAGGGTGGTCTCTTGCAAGTTGGCTCATCATCATGCGAAATCCTAGCACTTTAAAGTAAATCTATTTGATAGCTAGAAATTATTGGTGAGTAAAGAAGAGAAAACAACATCCACCTGCAATTAATCAAAAAAAGGGATTTTTTTTCCCCATCATTACTTTCTTACCAAAAAAAAAAAAGATTCAAATACTCTATATTAGAAAAGGAATTTGCTTTATTGTAGTGTTGTGAAAAATCCATTAATCAAACTGAAAGGTAGAGAAATTGCTTTTTTACTTTTGTAATGTTTTAATACGAGATTCTTCTATTAAGAAACATAGCTTAGGACACTATTTCTCAGAGATTGATCCTTCCTTAGGAACTCAGAAAATCTTGGTCCTAGTTCTGTGCCTGTCAGGCTTCCTAAGTGACCTTGGACAAGCTAGTTAATCTCTTGCTAACTCATTTCTCCATCTGTAAAGTGGAGATAATTGTAATTCCTTTGTCTTGCTTGTCTGCTAAGACAATGTGTTTGGGAATAGGAAATGTTACAGACTGTGCTCATACTTCATGCAGCCCAGTGGCCTTAGCCTGTCCTTCTAGATCCTTTCCTAACACCTACTCCTACTCTGCATCTTTTTTATCAATTTCATCTTTGTTTTGCAGGGGCAGAGGGAGTTCTGAACTTCTCCAGGATGGTAAAAGTGAACAGCCAGTCCGAGTGCTGATCACTGTGATTTGATTCTGACATTCCAGTAAGGCACTGTGTCATGGAGGGTAGGCAAAATTACTGTGCTAAAATACAGACCGACTGAGGTGTAAGAGAAGCCTGGATAAGGAAACATCATTGAAAAAGGTAGTTTTTAAAGCTGTCCTTTCCTTAGTTTTTTTAATCATTATTACTTTAAAGCATACTCAGACAAGTTGGGACAATAATTCATGCTTAATAGATTTATTTATTTATTTCATTTATTTAAAAAAATGTATTTTTTTTATTTTCAGTGTTGTCTATATTGGTAAAAAAGAACTATGCGTACTTTAAAAAAACTACAATAATGGCAGAACAATAAAACTTCCTTGACAGCTAGAAGAGGAATAAGTGCTGTCAGTTTCACTAGAGACTCAGAAATCTCCAAAGGCTGCTACAAGTAGAGTGGGGGACTGAGAGCAAGTCCGGTTGTTGATGAACAGTGACCAGTAATGCTACCTCATGCTTTATACTTGACTCCTTTTCACCAAAGCTAAGGACCCTATAAATCCCCATTTCAGCAGACTGGTATCCTATTGTTTTCTGAAAAGACTTTCTTTCCTCTTGCTGCCCAGGCCCAGTGGCTTCATGGTCCTGGGCTCTCTGGAAGGAATTAATGAAGAAAAAGCAAGGAGAATTAATGGTATAGCAGCTAGGCCCAGTATGAGACTCCAGAGGATGGAGGACTGGACCTTCACCCACCTTGGGTGGATGTAAAGGAAACTGGGATCGAGGAAGTGTACTGAGAATGGGACCCTCTTAACAGAAAGGTGAGGGGTAGGGTTTAGCTCTACAAGGGCATTCTGCCTGCGCAATTACAGCAAGGTGAAGTGTAAGCTGGCACTATGTATCTATGGCACACATGCTTGGGCACTAATATGTAGCACTTACTTATTCTGCTGTTGTGTCATTAATTCTGGTCAGCAGAAGCAGAGAGAAAAAAACCTTAAAATAATTGCTATGAACATAATTTGCATTTAGGAGATTGCATGCTGAAGGTTATGCTGAAGTTTCCTGTAGACATGTAGAGCAAGAGCAGTAAAGTCCTGGCTCTCCGCAGTTACTGGCAGCACTGAACCACAGCACTCAACCAGGAATGAGCATTGTTTTCAATATTTATAGAATGCTTTCATTTCTCCTATATTTAGATATTGGTTTTAGTTTCACTAACTGCTCCTGCAGCCAATTGCTAGAATTAGAATGAATTCCTAGCAGCCACAGGGAGTGTGTGGACTCAGTCTGTGGGGCCCAATGGGATGCAGGATACAATACTCCTCACCCTCAGTTTGGCAGCCTGGTGAGATTTAGCTTTCACCAGTTGCCAGTGGCAGACAGAACAAACACAGCCCCTTTGTGCCATTCATGTATTTGGGACCCCACATACACACTTCTCATTCCAGCAGCCTATCCATAAGCTTTTCCATTTTGAAGAAGATGGCCCCAAGTTGACCATGACATCAATAATTGATGCACCCTAGTAGCTGCAGGCAACTTCTCCACACATCTTAGATGCTTTTGTCCCTTTCTTAGTAAGCCCACTGCTTTGAGACTGGCTGATCAGTTTTCTCACATTTAGACTGTTACATACAGAAGTACCAATGTTCCTTCATAATACACCAGGGAGAGACATCGGGAGGTAGAACAACTTTCATTCTTACTGGGGCGTGTTCACCAAGTGATTTGTCACTGCTACCTAAGAGAGAAAAACAAACACAAAACTGCCAAGCGTATAATCCAAGTCCCAAAGCACTTGGTATGGAGACACTAATGCTATTTTTAAAGTTGGAGTGTATCTTGTCTTGCGTGCCCAATTTAATACAAAGGTACACTTTCCTTCTCTGGTCCAAATAAGAAATGCTTGAGGGAGTGACTCTTTCAGTAAGGCTTGCCAGTGCCAGACACTGATTTACCAGCCATGGAAAAGCTTTTGTGTTTCCAGGGTCAAATCTTGCCTTACTCTGTGAAAGGCTTCTCAATGTCACCTGGCAGGGAAGGCTCAGAATGTGATGCTGTGTCAAGAGCTCTACTGATGTTTCTCATATGCAGAGTGTTTAACAGAAACTCAAGGATGAAAACAAGTCACAGTCATAAAGTTCTAGTTGTGCTATGAAGACAAACTTCCCAAAATTCACAGTCAGTAAGATCAATCTCATCTACACTGCTTTCATACTATGTATTGCACTTGACCTTCCACAGAATGGGATCTGATTTACCCTAGCATGATGTATTAGACTCAGTGTTTGATTCAGGACTAGACAAAAATATGACTAATGTTATCAGCAGAAAAAGGAAGATCACATTTGCAATCACTTTGCAATGAGTACTGATGAATATTGAACATATTTAATTAATGGGCTGTCCTTTTATGAGGCCTTCATAAAAGTTAGGTATAAATGGAAATATGAATCAAACATCGGGACACTGCAAATAGTGAACAAAGCAGGGCATTGCTAATCATTACAAAAAGAAAGAAGTGCTTCAGACTATCAATCTATTTGAACAAAGCAGGGCAGTGCTAATTATCACAAAAGGAAAGAAGTGTTTCAGACTATCAGTCTGTTTTCTGCAACTAATAAAGCAAAGGCATTATCTGAGCTCTGTTTTATCAAGCATTGTTTGACATCTCTGGTTTTCTCTATCATAACACTCTATAACCTCATTCTTAGATCTTATAGTGTTCCTAGGATATAAAATATTTGTCCAGTCTTACTTGAAGACTAAGAAAGAGGGTTTCCTGAACAAAACTTCAATCCAAGTGTGCAGACAGTCTTGACACTTTGCTCCTTCCTCCTGTGTGTTCTCCTTTCCTAGAAAGTAAGAGACAGCAGACCCGTCTTGATCCACTCAGTTTTGGCTTTAGTTTATTTCTGTTCATTTTAGGAGCCACATGAATCCAATCTTTCTTACTCATGATAATCAAGTATAGAGCAAAGGGAATACACAGAGGAAGCACCACCAGCCAAGAAATAGTCTGTTGAGAGCTTCAAGAAATATCTGCCTAAAAAGATCGGAAGAGAAATGGAAGCATGAGTACCAAATTGTTGAATATAAAATTAGGAAAAAAGCATCTAAATTAAGCTTACTGTAATGCTCTGTATCAATACAAAGGAAATGTCCCTTGCAATTTCAAGGATTTTTCCCCCCATTGACCTCATTTGCAATCGATGAGCTGCAGACATACAGGTATTTCTGAGCGATGGAGCAGATGAGAAAAAAATCTCTTGTTAGTACCATAGCATGCCACTAACACTGATGGCTTAAAAAAATTCAAGTGGAGGCTCTGGTGGCCTCGCTAATTGCAATCAATGAGATATTGCACCCTTAGTGTTAGAGCATGATCATGGAATTTAATATTCCTTGACTTTGTGCCCCGTACTATGGGCTATTGACAGGAATCAAAGCAATATCCCAACATCATGGTTATAACACAGAAATATAAACTAGGAATATGGCATTGCAACCTAATGGAATATGTCCACTATTTCAGGCCTTTCAGGTACAGTAAGAGTGGAGGAGTACAGTCAAACTCTTGAAAATTTACAGAATAGTATGCAGCCTTCTTCTTCTAGAAATATCATGAAACCATTTATTCCTCCACAGTAAAAGGAGGTGAAAACCTGCCTCCTCCATGATATTTTGTAATTTCCATAGCCTGTTCTAGCTATAATAAAGCCAGAATTAAGGTAAAACACTTGAAACTTATGAATTCCCTGAAACTACCACTCAGCCTCCAAATGTGAGTGATTTGCAGCCAGAGATTTGATTCAATTTGTCTTCTGTTTGAAATGCTTTCACCTCTGCCCATTTCCAGGAATTCTAGATATTTTACTAGCAGAGATGCCAGTGGTGGAGAGGTCTACAACTTTAATCAGGAGCAGGTGGAGTACTATCCAAGCCCATCTAGTTCATGTCGATGCCACCATGAAGATGCAGCAGTATGGACTTAAGTGTAAGCAATGCCTGAGATGCTGCAAGTTTGCTTGGGTGGCTCATTGCCTTTAATGCCCTGCCATAGTGCCTTCGCTCTTCCTGGCACTGAAGCTTGCTCCATGAATCCTTGCCTTGTTATATCGACACCTCTGCAGTTCTACTTCTGCATTTGCAGGGCAGACCTAGCCTGGACCACCTTGAATTGCTGGAGGTCTCAGATTCCACAGGGAAAGAGGTTTATTCTGAAACACCTGGAAAGAACAAGGAAGCAACTCATATTTCTAGACAGATGTGCTTCAGATACAGCACTTACTTGCTTTGCACATAACTGCAGAATTTTCTTATCCCATCCCCAAGAGATGATCGGCATTGTAGTGCTATAGCACCAGACTCACAAGGAAAGCACTCTGCAGATGTATGTTCACTTTGAGAATTCCCTATCTACCTGGCTGGTAATGAATCTCAAATTTTATCGAGATCATTGTTCATCACCTGAACAGGTACTGAGGAGTAAATGAAAATAGCCATCCATTGAAAAAAAAAAAATCATTTAATGGCTGAAACAAAATGTCATCACTGCTGTGATAACAGAAGGTTTAAAGTGCATTACTGTCACTTCTCTATACACTTAAGGGCTGGCTACTGGGTCAGATGGTGCAGCAGTCCATGTAATCTCCTGAATGGAAAAAAATTAGGCTCAAAGTGCCAAACAGACGCCCACAACATAATATCAGGTAAAACAAACACATACCTCCTATCCCCCCTCACCAAATGTTAGAGAAATAGAGAGAAATTCCAGTCATTTCTCATTACTGTGAAGGTCAGCCTAGCTGGGAAAATTGTTTCTGCTTTACAATTCCCCAAACTGTAGAAAGCGGTTAGAGTTCTGGACAAAAACTAATGTTGCATTCAAAGGGAAAAGAGGCTGATATGGCATTGCTGCAGTAATAAGAGAATTTTTTACTCTTTCCACTTCCCTGTGAACCTAATCAACTGTGACATGAGAAAATATACTGGGCTCACCCAGCCAGAATCTGACTGCCACCTGAAAATGTCCTCAATATTCCACTGTTTGGGAGTTTACAATGATCCTTCCGACATCAATTTTGTACATGTACATCAAAATGCCATTAGAAATGCTTACAAACACGTCCTGCTCACAGGCCTCCACTCAGACTCCAATCGAAGCCAGGCTGTAAAGACTCCCCAGTGGTTGACTAAAGGTTTCTTTCGATTACTCATATGAAAGCATTTGGTTATGGAAAGGCATCTTGGGGGAGCCTGGGGGATCTAAAGATCTCTCCCCTGACCTCCCTTGTAAGCACACTTGAATGTCATTAGAAGCAACATATATTGAAGGTACTTTAAAAACTGCCTTTAACTTTTAATGAATATCTGTTGACTTATTATGTTTCTTCATTCTCCTTGAGGTTCAACAAAGAAGCCACACCTTCCAAAGGTCGCAAGTATGTGGCAGGGAGTAGGAAGGTGTACTGGAAGGAGAGAATGAGAACCCATGGTCTATTTATACTGTCACACTCAGTTACATGGATGGGTATGTTCCAGCCTTCGTATATATGACCTATTGCGTGCAAACACCACATACATGATGCAGCTGTAAATTAATTAACTTTGATAAAGGCTTGGTATATTTAATGCATTATTTAGTGCCACTTTTATTATTTCTAAGTGATGAAAAGCTGAATAAATCTAATGCAACTGAACAAATTATTATCACGTTCTTCTTTTGTTCTAATATTTACAGGAAATATTACAAGTGGTTGACATATAAATTGAGCATTTGACTGACTTTAATAACCATGGGATCAATAAGAAGTGGTATTTTTACAGCCTAAGTTCAATTCTTAAAGGGCCAGGGGTCATGGATCTTTATCAAAACAATAAGGCTAAACCTTTATTTTCAGAACCTGTAATTCCTCTTATTTTAAAGTCTGTGTTGACCTAATATCATTAAAAGTCAAATTTTGCTCATAAAGTTTCAATCCTATTGGAGGTAACATTTTGATACTTAGGGATTTATTTTAGCTGTACTTTCTGGAAGAATTGCAATGTTTCCTTATATTAGAATTAGTGCTGAGTGATAGAAAGTCACTTATTACCTATAATGAAGATTATTCCTTTTGCTTGGAAGATACCAATTATTTTAAAAAAATTCCGATCAATCTGAATCATGTATACGGTCCCTATGTATCTTATCTTTCTGAATCAATCATTTTTCCCCCTTAAAGTAGGTTAGGAAATATCTCTTCAGTTTTCATAATCATAAAATGAACATCAGCCAGATGCAGTCCAAACACCGGGCAGTCATCACAGCCAAAGTAGTGTTCATGTTATGCTAAAGAGGCAACTGTCCCATCCAAACAGCTGGTATAATATCATATAACCTATACAATCAGCCCCTCTTCTCCCAAGAGAGAACAAAGACAAACCAGTCCTAGTTTACATCTGGAGTATTTACACAGCTCCTTGTGTGGGCTTGTCTAGCACTTAGATACATTTTTCATTAAAATTTGCAGCAGACAATCCTCAAACAGAAAAGATGTTATACATAGTAAGTTACAGTCTTGTAACATTTCTCTGCTCCTGTTTAGAATTTTTTCCTTAGTAAAGTTACCATGCACACTGGGACTAATAGGAGGATAAGTTCTCTTTCTGGCCTGATGAACAGAGAACTATTTATATTTCAAGATGGAAAAGTAAAAGCCCTCAAGCAACGTATTATTCTACCAAATCAGGGCATTCACAAGCATGTGGAGACCCTGGTTGAAGCCTCATGTCTGAATCAGGTGCAGTGAAAAGCTTAAACCTGAGGCTAAGATACTATTTTATGAGATGATTTTACTAGATGCCATGAATAGATTTGCTTTTCAGTGAATCTACAGTTCTCAACAAAAAATAATGAAAGTAGTCTTGAGTTGTCCAGCTGTTAAAAGAATGCTAGGAATTTTGCAAAGGAAAAAATTATAGGAAAATGAGAGTGGTTGTTTCCCTGATGATTATAAACCTCAGCTCTTTGGGTAAATCTCATTTGCTCAGTGCTGGACCATCTCACTGATATGACTGACTTTATTTCATAGGGAAAACCCATATCTGTCAGAAGTGGGAAGTGTACGATATTTTCTTTCTCCTCCTCAGGTCATTATGCCATTTCTTGAAGTGCTGAAGCACCCCATGGAAATTTAAAAGCAGCACCCTAATGTGAACTTTATATTCTATGCTTGGATTAATTTACAATATTTTGTTACAATTGTTTTTTCAAACAGGCCTTAAAATATGTGGTGGAAAATTTATTACACTATTATTCTTTCCATTGGAATTGGAACTTTTTAAAAAGTGGTGGGCATTTTGATTGTGTTTAGTAAGTGCCTCCTTCCATAACTTCCCAAAGAAAGTGTTTTGGTAGTATTGAAATTTCCCAGTTTTAAGCTCTTTATTTTGAATCAAATTTCTCAAATGGCATGAGGTTCACATGCATATGATAAAGCAAAAAGAAGGAAATCAGACTGAACAGTTTTATTTTATCCATGCAAAGTTTTCTTAGTTGCCCTGTTTTTATTGTTTTTTTTTTCTGGTTTGAAGTCAAGCATTTGCAGAGATGATGGAATATCCTTGGGTCTGATTTTTGCTTAATCCTTGTAATAAGACTCCCTCCTGTGAAGAAATTGCAAAATCAAATTGAGCATGTCCAGAAAAACATCCACAAATTTCAATATCTATTGCTGAGATTCTCTCTGAAGAGAAGGCAACTTTTTTTGACAGTCCTGGAAAGCAGAGCAGCATCTGGTTGGCCTTCAAACTTCCAAGTGGGTTTATAACCTGGACTGTGATCTTACATTTTATGGTTTGGAGTAAAGGATACTGATAGTCTACAGAATCAGATTAAGTCTTTCAAAACCACACACTGAAGATGAAGCTTGCATGTCCTTATTGATTCATGAAGGTAAATGGAGATGATGTACACTACTGCTGAGCATTTTTAAGCCCAGTTTAGGTTGATGGTTGTCAAGGAATATAAAGCCAGAGAGCTGGGAGACATGCTACATTTCACTAGGTGGTTTGAGGTTTCTTTGTAGGTTTTCCATATATATGAATGCCACACAAGTCATGGTTACATTGAAATAACTGTGTGGTACTACGTGCAAAAGGGCAGTAATGACTTTTTCATAAGTAATAGCCACACCAAAGACATTTCAGATATATATGCTGACATTTCTAACTATTATCCTCATTTTTATTTTGTGAATAATTGCTCTTTCTGTATGGGACTGCTTCTTTTTCTGCTGACTCCATTCCCCTTTCGACCTGCAGACCCCTCAGATAAATATCCCAGGGATATCCTCTCCATGTTCCAAGACACAAGGTAGTTTAATGATTTGTGAAAGCATCTGTTTCAGCCTTTAAATAATTTACACCATTCTACGTTTTCATCAGAAAACTGTGGTAAATGTCCCTTCTAAAAATAACAGGTAAGCTGTTCTTGTAACTTGCACTTTGTATAACATTACATTCGAAAATAAACAAACAAAAAAGGAATTATCACTTGCTTGATAGGATCACTAATCTTTGGGGGACACATTTATCTCTGTAGAAGAAAAGAATCAGGCACTTTTGCTAACAGGCAAGCTTAAACTTATTACTATGGTTCAGCCAGCTATGTATGAAAATCAATCAATCAATCAATCAAACAAACAAACAAACAAACAGGCAAATATCAAAAGGCAGATTTTCCCCTGCCCACCTCTCTTAAGTATTTGGGCTGCTCTCATGACTCACAAGCAATGACAAACCCCAGGGCAAAGCAAATGTGCAGTTTCCTTCAAAGCCTTTTATTTTTCTTTTAGTTGCTCACCTGGTGTCTTGATAGAAACTTCCTATGGGTCAGACCTGGCTCAGAGACCATCAGTTGCATTAGCTTTGATCTAAACGTGCTCTACTGCCTCTTCTACTTTCCTCTTGCTGGACCACTGTAGACTGACTGTCTACATGCAGAGTTCTGTACTTTTCCTACTATTTTCCTTAGTGAGTTTTTACCAACATAATCCTTAGTATCATTAAACTAATGTAAATACAAATTGCTTAGAGGACTTACAAAGTCCTTATTAAAAAGTTCTTTAATGCTGATATATTAATAAACCCATCTGTGAAGTTATACATTTAAGAGATCAGTTACTCAGATAAACACAGTATATTTCATGCACCTGGCTGGCTTGGGCTGACCTTAGTCTGAATTTTGGCATTTGCAAATTGTCAGTTTCCTGTGATAAAACCTATAGACACAAGCAAGGCTTTTCTAAGAAATATAGAGGTTAAAATCTGTATCTTTATTCCCTTGAGGGCTAAATAATAATTTCTACAGTTCATATCAACGGTAGTGACTCAGCCCTTCTGAAAATTAGATCAATGCTTATTCAAGAGACTAGCATTAGACTTTTTCATGGTATTATTTAATTTTAACTTGTCTACACTCCTTTAGTCCAAAGGCAAATAGAATATAATTACACTAGGAAGGGAAAAATTAGATAATGTTGTAGGCTGCCTTACATTCAAAAATCCCTTTTGTCACTTTCCCTCAATAACTGTCAGTGACATCCTATTGTATGTCTCAGTCATAATCAAGTGAGATGAAGATTATTCCAAAAAGTAAATGCCTGAGGAAACAACAGGAGGTACACATCAGCACAAAGGATGCAACAGCCCACAGCGCATGTACTAAAGCAAAGGTATTCATTGGCTCACTATCATAACCACTGGGTTTAAGCCTCTTTTCACAGATTTCAAAGGATGTTTTAAATTAGCTTAAATTGTTGTATGATGGGATTTGATTAAGAGATGGTTTCTGTTGGACCTAAGCATGCAGAGTAGTGCCAACTTTGGGAACAGTGTAATGAAAGGAAAATGAATGGGAATAGGAACACATTCAGTGTTCTAGCATTTCCTCATTCTTCTGAACCCTTGATGTAGCCAAATATCTTCATATCCACTTCTAAACAAGATTAAGGCTGCAATAACTCAAAGGTGTATGATGAGCATATTTAACCAGTTTACCACAAACTTAAAACACTGCAACAAGATGATTCAGACCTTTAATTAAATCAGTCCTCTACACCAAAGTGGTGGTTATGTTGGCTTAATTTCTGTATATACATAAGCCCTCCATAAATACTTTACTAAATATTTGTTTCGTGGCATGGATTTAAGCTTCAGAAGCTTCCCTCTGGTTTTGAAAAAATAATGTTAACATTTTGGAAAAAAGAAAGTAAAACACATGCAGGCCACTCAAATTCTGACTATCCAGCCCCAGGAGCTGTTCTTATACATCTGTAGTTAACTGTGTTAGCACCTCTTAGCTGTTTTCCACTGCCTAGCCATAACTGATGTTGCTATAGATTGAGTTTTAAAGCTGTTTCTCTCACTAGTGAGTGCTTTTTCCTCAACATTTTAAAGTGAAGATGTGAACAAACCTTTGAAAAGTGACTGAGCACTTCAATGCCAATATATTTTGCATGTAAAATATAAAAATCTCTGTGTGTTTCATTTGAAATCTGATAAATATTTATTATCAATGCTGTTTGCTTTTAATCTGTTCAGGATATCATTCCTCCAGCTCCTTAGTACTTAAACAAAAATGGCATTTACATTACAATATTGCTTGCCAACAATCTCATTTTCTGGTTTAGTCAGCAGCCTTCATGCTTGATTAGTCTTTAATTATACAAATACCTACATATTAAAAAAGTTTTCTTTTTTCCATACTTTGAGCATGTAATTATTTTCTCTTGCATGCAATAACCTTTAATTTTAGGATTAAGCAACTGATTCTCTTTAGTATGGATGGATTTTTTCAAGTGTTAAAGCAAATTTGGGTATTGTATTACGAGTAGGAAAATTAACTTTAGGAAAACCTTTCATTAGTGCATTTGACAGCACACTGAGCAGCTGACAGAAACTTCAAAATATTCAATATACTTGAAAACAAAATGGATACCAATTCTATGTCCTCTGAAGTCAACAGCAATACTACTCTGAATTCACTACTCCCAGCAAGAGAGTGATGGGGGCTATGCAATTCCTCCTTTGAATATTCCTTGCTTTTGTAGTATTAGTGTTGCAGCAGTACCTAGAAGCCCAATGCAAGATCAAGGCCACATTGCATTATACCAAAAACTGTAAAGGTTTTCAGTATAAAGTGATCAAACAATGGTGGGAGAATCAACAAAGGAACAGAAAGGCGAACTGACATCCCAGACAGTGACAGACCTGGGACTGCAGTCTCATGCACCTGACTCCAACAACATATTTAGTAGAGCACTTTGCTTCCTGATGCAAATTATTTGTCAAAAGGGAATTCAGTAAGCAAAGGCATAATTTGATAATGAGATTGGAGTTAAATATGCGGATTTTATATGGCAGTAAAAGAATTCCCTGCCCTTCTTTTCCTGCAGTTTTCACTCATGAGAGCATGGACTGCCAAGTTTGGGTCTACAGGACTGACATATGTTATCTCTATACCTGCTTTTACATTTGAAGTACCAGTGATTTCCCCCTAGACATACTCTTTGAATGTCTATGGGGAAAACATCAAGGGTTTTTAGAATGGCTTGGTTTTCTCAAGATCTGTTTATTTTTATATTTGTTTTACATGAACTGAAAATTCTGTCAGACACATTTTGATTGCACGGAGAACATGTTTCAGAGTCAGAAGACAGCTAAAAAAACCCAGACAAGGCAGCTGCAATTCTATAAAGTTGGCAAGGCAGAAGAGCGGGAAACCTTCATAATAGCATGTTGAGCTTGCTCCTGTCTCATTTGAGTGCTGTGAGAAACCTTCTGCCTACTTCCCTCGTAGTGGAGTTAGGTCTTGTTATAAAGTAAAAAGTTGCAGACACAGAGGTAGAATGGAAATGCACACAGCATCTTATTCCAGAATGGTGATCAGTGATAAAATTTCAGTCTTTTACAATGCCAGTACTGTTTTTTTTCCCTCTCCTTCCCAGTAGAATAGGCCAGTAGGAATAAAGGCACTGTGAGTAACACAGACATTTTTTCTCCCCTCCTCCTCCCAACATTTTCCTTTTCTTCCCTAAGATCAGGCCCTGTCCTTGAGGAATTCTACACTGGTGGAAACTGCACCCTCAGATGAATCTGGGAATGAGACTGACTTCTTACTTGCTCCTTCCTAGATCTTGATCCCAGTACAGCCCTAGTCCTCATCATCTGTCCCACCTGTCCCATAGTCCATGGAGCGCCCTCACTGGCAGCTCTACTTGTCATTCTGTGAGGTGTCCCCAAGTTTCTGGGAAAAGGCCAAGAGGAGATCAGCCCTCTACAATCTTCTGTCCTCTTCCAGCTGGAGCCACCAGTCCACAAACTGGGACAAGAGCTGTAAGAGACAAAGACAGCACTCCAGCTGGATTTGGCTCTCTAGAAGGTTGAAAACAGAGTTATAGGGTTACTATGGTGAAAATCTACTATGATGACTGCATTAGCAACTAACAATTTTTATCACTTATTATCACATTCATTCAGAATCATCTTTTGATACCAAATTACTGGCCATCTCTAGCAATGAGCACCCTGCTGTAATGTGACTGGGCCTATACTTCAGGGTTTTCTTTACAGGATCAGTATTTTTGCTAAAAGTCTAGGATCCTCCCAAATCTGAGTGCTTCCTCAATGCTCTTCACAAGCATGTAAGTATTTCTTAAAAGTAATATAAAGACATTGCAGAGGTGATTGCTGCTTTAAAAAATCTCATCTCCTTTAAGAACCAAAATGCACCATCATGATTCCTTTAGTAAAAGGATAATCCTAGCAATATATGAAGTGCTGTTTCCATATCTCAGTTTTTGTCTTCTGGAAACTCATCTTTGCCTTCCAGTCTCTTTCACAAACATAACCTAACTTGGTTCTCCAACTGGAATCCTCACAGTATATTAGGTCATGTCTAAGCTATCCAAAATAAGCCAAGTTCCTGTCCTGTGGGAAATTATCCAAAAGCATCGTAATTTACCATGCAGTTTCTGATGCAAATGAAGATGAGAAATGGAATATTGAAATGTCTTAGCAAAAAAACTTGCATTTGAAAATGACTGAGTGTTCTAGCAGTTTTCAAATCATCACCATGAATTAAAATATTTTCAGTTTCTTTAGCTTAGCCAACATTTTTTGGCAATTCAGTATAATAATTTTTTTATATACATATGAAGCATATGAAGCTTATTTTAAACAACAGGCATTAAACTTAAAGCCTTAGTTATTTCAATTTACCAGGCCTAAATTAGAAAATTAAAATGAAATTTTGGGCAGAGGAGAAACCAACTTTATAGAATTGCATCATTCTTGGAAAAGAAAAACCACTTAGAAAATTCATGAGTAGTCTAAGGTATTACAGTATCAAAATAAAAATTGTGTGTATTTCAGAGGTAAGACTTTTTTTTTCTGAGACTCGTAGTGGCCATCTACCCTTTCTTGCTCTTTTTACTTCATTTCCTTTCTCAGCTGGTGGCAAACTTCTTTATTTCTTGACTTTGTCCTGGATCAGCCGCAAAAAATACAGTGGTACTACAAGACAAGTTGTCCTAAAAACCTTTCAAACCTTGATGGAGGAACAAATACTAGAAGAATTGTAGAAGGCTTCTCTTCCAGATGAAAGTGATGTGCTGGGGCCCCTTAAGACCCACAACCCATCACCTATTAACATGGATTCAAGTGGTGATTTATATATTACAAACAAAAAGAGTTTAATACATAGTAGAATGTATGATGAGTACAAAATTTTAAGATCATCATATCTACAAATTATCAAGTCTCACTGTTGATTTCCTACTTGCTAGGAAGGTCTGTTGGTTTTGCACTGCCTGGTTTTTGGTAACTGGGGGGCCACGGAGGTGGCTTCTGTGAGAAGGTGCTAGAAGCTTTCATCATGTCTGGCAAAGCCAGTCCCTGATGGCTCTGAAGATGGACATGCCACTGGCCAAGGCTGGGCCAATTAGAGATGATGGTAAGGCCTCTGTGGCAACATATTTAAGAAGAAAATCCAAACAAGGTGGGGCACAGCCTTCCTCTAGCCAGAGAAGAGGTGATAACATGTGAGGGAAACAACATGGAGACACCGTCAGTGGAGAAGGTGGGGGAGGAGGTGCTCCAGGCACCGGAGCTGAGATTCCTCTGCGGGCCATGGTGATGACCATGGTGAAACAGGCTGTCCCCCTGCAGCCCATGGGGGTCCACGGGGGATGCAGAGATCCACCCACAGTCCGTGGGGGAGGTGCCCATGCCAGAGCAGGTGGGTGCTGGGAGGAGGCTGTGATCCAGTGGAAGATCCAATGGAGTGAGGGGGCCCTTGCTTCCAGGCTGGAGCAGCCTGTCCTTGGAGGACTGCACCCCGTGGAAGAGTGACCCACGCCGCAGCAGTTTTGGGAGGACTGCTGTTCGTGAGATTGGAACCACATAGGAGAAGTTCACGGAGAACTGTCTCCCATGGGAAGGGACCCCACGGTGTAAGAGGGGAAGGACTTCTGTCCCTGAGCAGTGGAAGAAGATCTCAGGTGACGAACTCACCAAAACCCCACACTCCTGTCTCCATGTGCTGTTGGTGGGAAGGAGGGAGGGGTTGGGGGAAAAAGGTGGTTTAAGGACTTATTTTACTTCTCATTATCCTCCTCTGACTTTGTTAGCAATGCATTCACTTTGTACTTCTAAGTTGAGCCTGTTTTCCCCTTGGAGTGTTTTCTCCTGGTCCTTATCTCAGCTCATGAACCCTTTGTTGAATTTTTTTTCTCTCCTCTGTCCAGCTGTGGCAGGGGAGGCTGAGTGAGCAGCTTTTGTGGGTGCCTGGTGTTTGGCCAGTGTCAAACCATGATAGAAGGACATGTAGTGCCAAATGCCCATTTGTTTAAATGATCCTAATTTCCTCATATCCTAACCCTCAAGGAGTTCTTAGAAAGACACATTTTCTGACTGTGTCTGAGGTAGTAACCTCTGACTTATTAATTTTCCAGTTTCTGCATAATTAATTGCTAATTACTTAAAAAAAAGTAGAAGGCTAGTGGAGAAAGGCAAAAAATGAAACAAGAAGGATTTGGAAAGCTCATGTTTCCAGTGTAACCCCTTTGATAAAAGGATATTTTTTCTTTTGCCTAAATTGTTTCTAGTTGCATCTCTAAGGTCAGAATAAGCCAAGAGAATGAATGGAACAAGCATCCTGATGGGCTGCCTGAAGCTGCCTGGTGTTACGGATCAGCGTAAAACCAGCTCTCTTTCCTCTGCCTGGGCCGATGTAACTCACTGGAGTGGCAAATTACATCAGACCTACAGCTGTAACCCGACATTATGATTAATTTGATCAGTAATTTCTCCTGTTTTTCATTTTAATCGGTGTGACTATTCTGCTGTGGCAGGTCTTTCAGATCTAATTAAGATAAATTTCAGAGTAAAAGACTTGGCAGAATTTTCGAGTCAAATCCGAGCGTCAAGTGTGAAGACCTGCAGCACTAGTCAATCAATTTCCAGTAAAGACAGCAGACTGTAACTCAGCAATCAACCCATTAACACTTAAGCAAATTTCATAATCTCCAGGCCTGTGCTTAGTTACTCTCTCAAAACATTCTGGCTAACAATAAAAAGGAGAAAGTATTACTTTTTTTAAACACCTGCATCTGCTAAAACCACCAACAGAATCCACAAGTGGACACTCTGATAGATCTCAGCAATACTGCCAAAAAAAGGCTTAATTTTAAAATTTAAAACACAGCCTAGAGTGGCTTTTTTTTTTCCCCCTAAGTGTATCTAGGAGCTGAGCAACCACTTTTAGGTGCTTTTTTGCACAATGAGCCTTAATGATGTAACATCAGGGCTATACCACTTACAAAATACTGCTCCTCAGATTCAATAAGGCCCAAGGCCACCCAGGTTCTCAATGTTCACTCATTCCACTTGCTTCCAAGTAGAAAAATTATTTTCCTGCAGAACTAGAAACCTGTAATGACTTGCATTTTTTTTTAATAGAGAGATGGGAAATATGAAAAATAGGAGAAAATAAAGTAATGCTTTTGAATATTCTCTACTTTCCTTAAAAATTTTTGGAAATATGAGTGAAATAATCAACTAAGAGAAATGAATGCTAACAGAACAGATCCACTTCATTTATAAGAGTATCTGAGGGGCTGTGTCAACTTTTTTTGTCCTTAAGATGCCCAAGGGTCCTACTCTCTGCCTAGAGAGGATTTGGAAATAGAAGACCTTATGGGATATGTATCCTTTCCCAAATTTGTTCTTGGAGGATGTTATTTATTTATTTTCCCATTTATTAAATACTTCAGTTGCTTTAGGGAGTTTATTAAATGCTCCCATTTCAGAAGCTAGAGCAAGCTGTTTGCTGGGCAAACAGCTCCACTTTCCTCTCCTTCAGAGAATTCTCTAGCAAATGGTTTCTGTTATTAGCCTCAGCATCTGCCCCTTGGGTGCCAATAATGCCAGTTGTTTTGCTCAAAGATTAATTTCCTTTGCTTTAAATGTTGAGTCAGACACAAGTCGTCCTTGCGCTTCTGAAAATAGCAACAGCTGCAGAATATATTTGGATGGACCAGATAGTCAGTGCTCCACCTGAGAGAAGGTTTCTTCAGGAAATGAGAAGACTTGCTTGTAAAGTCTGTTTGAGAATGCTTAAACATCTCTGATCTGTTTAAATGCAGTATTAAAAAGCTTTACAGGGGTAAGTCCCAATGCCTTAAAGACCCCCAAAAAGCTGTGAACTACTGGGAGAAGGAAGACTGCTGAGGAGAAGAAGATCTGGAATTCTTCTCACTGCAGGGATGGACACAAGTCTTACACACAACTGAAACTAGCTTATCTGTGGAAATGACACCCATGAATCTCCAGGGAGAGATGAATACTAGCAGCCCTCAAAGAAGCTAGCCGTAGCAGGAAACCAGCTGGCATGTCTCTGCACTGTGCACCAGGGCCAGGGTACAGCACAATGCAGAGGCTCCTGAATGTCCAGCCAGGACAAACTGATATGTTGCCATATCAGAGCAGCCCAGCTGGTGGAAGACCTAGAAAGGATGAGTATGACCATGGAAGTGCCAGAAGAGGTAACAGGAAAAGAAGAAAGGAGGCCCTGGAGGCACTGAAACTCAAACCCAACAATTTCACAGAATCACAGAATCACCAGGTTGGAAGAGACCTTCAAGATCACCGAGTCCAACCCATGCCTTAACACCACCTCAACTAAACCATGGCACTGAGTGCCACATCTAATATTTTTTTAAATACATCCAGGGATGGTGACTCCATGACCTCCCCGGGCAGATGATTCCAGAACCTTATCACTCTTTCAGTAGAAAACTTTTTCCTGACATCCAATCTAAATTTCCCATGGCACAGCTTAAGACTGTGTTCTGTCAGTTGCTGCCTGGAAAAAGAGACCAACCCCCACCTGACTACAGCCGCCTTTCAGCTAGTTGTAGAGAGTGATAAGGTCAGCTCTGAGTCTTCTTTTCTCCAGGCTAAACAACCACAGCTCCCTCAGTTGTTCCTCATAGGGCTTGTGTTCCAGGCCCTTCACCAGACTTGTTGCCCTCCTTTGGACGTGTTCAAGTGTCTCAATGTCCGTCCTAAATTGAGGGGCCCAGAACTGGACACGGTACCCAAGGTGTGGCCTCACCAGTGCCGAGTACAGGGGAAGAATCACTTCCCTAGTCCTGCTGGCTACATTATTCCTGATACAGGCCAGGATGCCATTGGCCTTCTTGGCCGTGTGGGCACACTGCTGGCTTATGGTCAGTCTGCTGTCAGTCAGTACCCCCAGGTCCCTTTCTGCCTGGCCACTGTCCAGCCACTCTGTCCCCAGCCTGCAGTGCTGCAGGGGGCTGTTGTGGCCCAAGTGCAGGACCCGGCACTTGGTCTTGTTAAACTTCATCTTATTGGACTCTGCTCATCTACCTGTTCCACATCTCTTTGCAGAGCCCTCCTACCTTCCAATAGATTGACACAGGCTCCCAGCATAGTGTCATCTGCAAATTTACTAATAGTAGTAAAGGGTAAGTTTTTAAAAATATTTTTATTGATGACATGGACGAGGGTATTACCCTCGTCCATGTCATCAATAAAAATATTTTTAAAAACTGGCCCCAGCACAGATCCCTGGGGGACCCCACTAGTGACTGGCCTCTGACTGGATGCAGCACTGTTCACCATCACTCTCTGGGCCCAGCCATTCAGCCAGTTCTTAACCCAGCAAAAAGTGCACCTGTCCAAGCCATGGGCTGCCAGCTTTTCCAGGAGTTTACCGTGGGAGACTGTGTCAAAGGCCTTGCTAAAGTCCAAATAGACAACACCCACAGCCTTTCCCGCACCTACCAGGTGGGTCGCCTGGTCATAAAAGGAGATCAGGTTGCTTTTCTCAAACAAAGTTCAAGTTTTTGAACAGTAATATCTGTGTGGTTCACAGAACTACTGTGATGCCTGGGGTGGCCACCTGAAAACAGAGACTAGACAAGAATAAGGGAATAAAGGTAGGTTTTTGCAGTGGCAAAAAGAAGAGCACAAAACCAAAAGGAGAGTGCCTGAATCACAGCAGCATTTGCAGTGGGTAATAACCTTGTGTGTGTGTGTGGGGGGGTACATGAGTACCACGACTTCCTAGCTAGAAGAAATTTTTACTCCAGTACTTGCTTGTTCTGCCCATGAAATCACATTTATGAACCCACAAAAATTGTTACAGTACTATGGGAATACACAGAAATCCAAAACTGTCAGTAGAACAAGGTGTTCAAATCTTTCTGTTTGAAATGAACAGGGGATGAAATAAGAAAAATATTCTCGACAGATCACAAAGCTTAACTCAATTTAGCTGACTGCAGGGGACTTTCCATGCCATTAGTTTAGAGCTGAGACCTAGGTCTTGCCAGTATCTCCTGGAGATCCACCCAATATCAGCACTTCAACTGTCTCACTCTCTCACCATGTGATGGGCATGAACCTTCTTGAATAAATGTCTTCTGTACTTGTCTATATCACCTGTCGCCTTGTGATGTGGATTATCTCACTCCTTATTGATACCAAAAAGTATGAGATTTTGGTCAATGGATCCAAAGCACTGCATTTACTCACCATTTATAAAATATTTCTTTGTCGCATTGATTACTAAGTAATTTGGGAACAGATTCAATCAGTCATACATTGCACAGTGTCCTATGCAGAAGAGGCTAGATAGTTTTAGCAAAACAAAGCAACCCACCAAACCCAGTGAGATTACTGGTGTCATAATCTCAATCAGGTTTTCTTAATCTCAGGATTCATTAGGGGTGAGAAAAATACAACAGGTCTTGGATGTGAACACGATAATAAAGACAGATCACAAACATAATCCTTGAAAAACTGGCCTTTCTCAAGCTAACAGAGACTTGGTTGAGACTTCTGTATCTTAAAGATATATAAATATGTCAAAGTCTCAGAAAACATTGGGATTTCTTCAAAGCTGATTTTTCCTTAATGAGAAGCTAACGAGTGAATGAGGCTGGGTGGAAAGGGAAGGGGCAGTTTGTTTTTTGTGGCTATTGGAGCCTCAGAGATCTGTGTACATATTCTCCTTCATTTGCAGCTGAATATTTCAGCCTTTCTGCTCTTCTTTTTTCCTTTGTTATAAAAGTGTTGAGTTTCCAAATACATTATTTAAGATTAGTATGAAAATTTAATCTGAAGGAGGTTCTGGTTTTGGTATCCTAGAGTTTGCTATTACTTGGAAGATTTTTGTGCTGTTGTCATCTCCTCACTTCCCTTCTTCCCTATTTTTATTGTTATTTTTTTCTCACTCATCATTTTCCATCAGCTGCAGTTATTGTAGGTAGACTTCTATGACAAAAGAGACTCTTTAGGAAGGAGTTCTGAAAATGGTCAGAATAATTTTACAGTAAGAAAATCTCTGGGGGATTTCCTGTTTGTCTGTTCCTATTCACACACAAACAGAACAGTAGAAATCACTGAGAATTCCTCTATTCCTATAGTGTAGCTCTCCCTTTGCAGGTCTGGCTATGTGTACATTCATCTTATCCATATCTCTAAAATATACAGTGAGTGTCAGCACCAGAAGCTAACCTTTTTTTTGGAGACAGCTAAATATATTTTGCTGGGAGAAAGTGCCTTTTTCTGTTAGTCAAGCAGAATAATTAGCTACTTAGAAGTATGCTCATCTGATTTTATACAGCACATCATCAAGTCCTTATGACTCCAAAATTTTAATTGCACAGAAACTCTGTAAGATGTGGTAACTATCCTTTGAAGTTCCAACACACTGACCGTTCAAGAACCCATATGTTTTGCATGTAGTAACACTAAACATTCACAGGATAAGCATATTTGGAGAAGTATATTTTCCCAGGAGTAAACGTTTTGAAGTCCTCAACTTACAATGTGGGATAGGTTGTCTTTCACCTCTGGATTCCTGTGCCTCACTCAATTGATTCAATGAAAATAGACATCAGACTATGATTATCTTTATGAGGTATTTCACCATTTTACAAGGGAGGGATGAAAGTCTTCTGTCATCTGCCTGACCCATCACTTCCTGAAAGAGCTCACCTTCAAAAATTCTTTTCTGGTTGCTGTCTATTGCAAACCAACAATGACCCTGTTTCTGCAGTGTTTTGCTTTTACCAGTGTAAATCTGGAGCATCATCACTAATGTTAGCAAAAGATTCAGATCCTAGAACCTAAAAGGATGTTTTATGTCTTTCTACACAGCCATTAAAAGACCTCATAAAAAGTAGTTTTGTAACTACAATCCAACCCACTGAATCATGTAAAGAATAGTGATAAAACCAGAGCAGAGTCATCTGACAAGAAGAATTCTGAGACTTTTAGCCAGTGTACACTGCATCGGCATTATTAATTTCTGATCAGCTAGCAAAGTACCTCACCCAGGTATACCTAAGCAAGTCACTTTCATTTAATTTGCCTTCTGAAGGACATGACAGCATCTGTACGTTTTGAGATGTAATTGCTGTTATCCTTCAGTTTTTTGAAACAAACATAATCATTCTCCTGAATTACTGACTTTCCGTGACAATTTTTTGAGGTTGCATTTCTTTAAACTAATATCTTTCAGACAGATCCTGAATAATGTAAGAGGATAAAGCCCACATGAAAAAAGTCAAGAATTCAGAAATGAAATTTTAGCTGTCAAACTTTAACTTAGTTGTTCTTTATTCCCTTAATATTCTTCAAACAAAATCCATTTCACTCTAGTTCGTAAAAAACATTACCCTAGAGGACATAATGCCTCTGAATTTTGTTTTAGGTTGATTTTAAAGTGGAGCATTGAACATTAAAAAAATCCACATTCTAAGCAGCCATTATGAGGAACTGCTGCCAAACCTGTGCTCCCTCCCTTTTTTTCTTTTTTTTAAACTGCCTGTGTGAAGGAAAATAATTTCAGATCCAGTCATCAAGATGGATGTACGAGGGTAAAGCAGCCTTTCTCTGCAGGATTTAGAATGGAAAGACAAATTTCGTGGAGATCTTACCACTGCTCTGATTTAGAAAAGTACCCAAATAACCATATACAAAGTACAACATCAGTTCCTCTGGAAATATTTCTGAGTGTCACTTGTTTGCATATAAAAGTGTCTCAGCATTCTTGACAATATGACAGAGCATGCTTCAAGTTTTAATTACTTCTAGGGAAGCTTGAGCAGTAGCACGCTTGATGTAGAAATGCTGTAGAGATTGCTAGAAGGCCAAAGTAACGACCCTACACACATCGCTTAAGGAGAGGGCTGAAGTAGTGTACTCAATTCTGGCTTCTCTTCTGATTGTCAGTATGCAGCATATTTGTATCTGTGAAGAAACTTTGGGATTTCACGCCTATTTAAAGGGTGGTGATCAGAGAGGAAAGACCATTAAAACTATTTATCCCACAATTTATCAGCAAGTTTTTATGCTGAGCCAGAACACCTAATGACTTCTAATTCCTTCACTACTGTTCTGAAAGTGTCCCAGTCACTCAACTGGCTTGGCAGCACTGGCTGAGCTCAGGCCAGGGGAAATGCCAGACCTCTCACACTGGTGTCTTTCATTAAGTGTAATCCCAATTCCTAAAACATTTAAAGGATCGTGTTTGAACTAAAAATACCTCAGAGTACTTGGTTACCTTCTTTCACTTCTGTTGAGTCTGCCACATCCAGCCTGCCCTCAGATGGGTAGTTGTGAGCATAGGGATGCTAAGGAGAGAGGTATGCCAAGGTATCTATGTAGGAGCATTGTCACTGGCATCTGCCAGGAAAGGTTTTACTTACTTTTATTGTACTTCTGCAATGAGAGGTGACCTGGGGAAGCTAACAGTTGAAAGTGCCCATAGATCACAGATGAGACTGGAAATACTCAGATTCAGCTGAGATTTACATCGGGACTAACGGCTATATGAGACTAAAGACCTCAGATTCAGTTTTAGTACAACCCTCTTGAGGTATGCTGTCTGAGATAATCCCACTTTCTCCCTACCCCGACTCTAATTCATGTGTGCATTTGCTTTGTTTGCAGAACTTAATGACTTTTGAAACAAAATATTTAGCAGGCAGTTTTAGCAAAATATAGTGTATACAGTTAGTGTGCATACATTACAGCTGTGCCAAGACAACAAAATGTAACAGAAGCTCCCCTGAAAATATTCCTGTCTCTGTATGTCAATAATGTGCATACAAAAGAGCCCCAAAGCACTCGCTAACATGATAGATTGGGCATTAAGTGATGCACAAGCAGCCCTTAAGACAATACAGAGAAAAAGCTTTAGAAACATTATTCTCTACTCTAAGAAAAAGTTCAGCAAACAAGGACACATCTCTTGCAGACTTTTAAGTCTATTATCTAAACCATTTAAAAAAAAATCAGATTTGATGCAATTTAGTTGAAGCTCAGATTAATGCAGGTTTAACTGGCCACATGCATGAAAAGCTTCTTGTAAACCAATTCCCTTAATTGTCTAAAAAAGGATTGTTTAATTATTAAGCTAATGCAGTTTTATTTCTTCAGGAAATGGATCCAAATCCATCAGTGTGGATCAAACATTTTAAGTGGTGTCTCAAAATTTAGAGAATAAAGTTGATAGAGACTTTTCTGGTTTCTAAGTGCAGTTTCACTGCCTAGTAAAAGAGACTCCACTCACTTTACAGACTACCCTGGTGTTCAGAATCACACTACTTATGGGTACAGTCAAACCTGTTCTTGTACAATGTGAATGGAGCATGACACATGCAGTGCAAGAACACCCAGTTCTAAGAACATAGGACCACTGGATCAGAGCTCTCCTGTTTCTGCCCAGAACTTCTAAGATGGGCAGAGCTGAGCATCAGTGTGGATGTGGTAGCTGTTGGTCTGTTAAAAAATAGCCATGTCTTTGGAGGGAGCATCGATGAATGGCATTAATTGGCATGCTTAGCTTTGAATTCTATACTGAGAATCCTAGCACAAGTATTTTATTATTAGCAGGATAAAAATTAAGACTGTGATTTCAAGAGGAGAGGTGACCCATCCATCCCTTGCACATGTCCATCAGCAGAAGCTGACAGTCAGGATCATCTGCTAATGAACAGCTAATATCGTTGTCCTCTTAAGTTATCATAAAGGGTGACTGCTGGGCAAATGCCATTTGTGAATGTCACATGATGAATCAGTGGGAAGAAATTAGAGTTTTCTATGGGTTTTACCATATGGACTTTAAAAGCAAAAGACATTTACTCATCAGGAAGCAGCAGCCTAGAACCATCATTAGGTATGCTCTTCTGGTTTATCGGGCCTTTTAGCTGTTCTTAGCTGAATGCCCATAAGGATTGAGTAATACAAGGTGGAATTTCTCAGCCTGTGTGGTCAGAAGGCATAACCTTCACTTGGTTTCCCCTTGCAGTGAGAATGCACTTGCTGATTTTAGACCATTAGAGATTTGTATGTAGCATCCTACCTGCAATGGATTTGGTGAAGTAAGAGGAGACGGAAGGCCATGCCCTGGTGACTGGCTGGGTTTCTGAGGGGAACTGGAGGACTGTGGGGCTGGAGGTGGTTGGCTCTGGCTCTGGGACTGTGTTTGGCTCTGCTGCGGTGGTGCTGATGGCTGGGGCTGTGTTTGCTGGGTCTGCTGGGCTGGCTGTGGAGTCTGCGCCTGCTGAGCTTGCTGCTGCTGCTGCTGACTTTGTTGCTGCTGCTGTTGTTGATGCTGGAGCTGCTGAAGATGCTGAAGCTGTTGAAGCTGGGAGTTCAGGGATGAGGTAGCTGTGAATTGAAGAGAGGGAAGGGAGTTATACAAGTTTCAGTAATACCTACCATGTTAAAGATATTCTGGATAAGATTCTGGTTACTTTGAGGGGCATTCTGCTTACTGAGGACAGCTGGCCCTAGACTTCAGGACATGGGAGGAAATTGTTCCCATCAATAATAGCCTGTGGTTCTGCCTGTATAATTCTGTGGTAAGAGCCAGACTTCACCAGGGGCAATGAAAGCAAACCTTTGAAAGGGCTAAAGGTCTGCCCACAGGATGGGGCTCAGAGCTAACCAGGATTCTTTGCTCAGACAAGATTACCAGTGAAGCCAATGGGAATATTATCTGCCTATAGAAGAGAGTAACAGGTTGTCAGTGTGCTTGTAAGTATAGCAAGAACTCATAACATGAACCAGTGCTGTTATATAAAGGAGGAGAAAGCCATAGTCGTAAAATAAAAGATACTCTGAAAAGAACTTTGTCATGTCATTATACAGTAGGTAACAGGAAATAAAACATTCAGCTGTGGAATTTCTCACGCAATGCCTAGGTAGCAAAAAATACCTAATAAAATGTGTGTATCTCTGAAGTAAGAACTGCTCCTTATAATTCACATCTAAAAGCGATAAATTCCTTCTTGTAACTTGCACTGCTCACTTACTCCTGATAGTTAAGGTCTGTTGTGTTTTGCTAGCATATGCTTCAAATGTGATGTTTGGAAGTGCATGGCTCACATCAACCTGCTGGCACAAAGGAACAAACTTTATTTCCCAGAGACACTTTCAAATTGACTAGGGCATTCATTAAATTCAGGAAGACAGGAAGTGTGTCATGCCACTAAGGAAGAGCAGCTTTAAGCAGCAGCAAGAGCATCACAGAAGACTGATGCTTTCTGGGGTTATACCCTGAATAAGTCACCTTGTTCTCCAACCTTACCCATGTTAATCAACATCTTAGGGGTTGAATTAGTTAACTATAAGATACCAAGAGGAACAGCTTACAAGATCATTATAGTATTTTTCACTCTGTATACTGCTTTGCCAGCACCACCCTGTATTCTAATTTCTATCCACAGAAGCAAAAGTAAACTGGGAATGAATTAAATTTGTTATTTTTAAAATGGCATTCAGATTTCATGGCCAGAAACACTGCTCACCAAGTTATTTGTGGACTGGCAGATAAAGCCAAGTCATCTCCACTTTCTTTTCAGGCCAACATCCCTATTTCAGCTTTCTAGATGTCTATGCCCTGGGGCTGAACCTGAGGTCTTGATATGACTTACGAAATCAACGAGCCATAAACTGGAATAAGCAAAAGAAAAATGAAAAGAAAATGGAGAAAGATGAGGCAGAATGGCTGAGCAAGAAAAGGCTGTAAGAAGGAAAAGTATAAGGCTTGATAGGAAGAGCTGTTGGCTCTCCATTCCCATGCTCATAGCTGCTCTAAATTTTCTGTCAACAGGTGCTGGAATCAAACTAGAAACATGCCTTAACAAAATTACAGCCATGTGTATGTGATTTCAACAAAGGATCTGAATAACACAGAAGGAAGACTGAAAACACAAATATATTTCTGTCAGGAAAGTTACTCACAGAAGTTTTGTGTTTCAACACAAAGCAGAGTGACCATAAGATTGAAAACATGCATGGTATCTCATGCCAAAGAAATCACCCTGGAGAAGTAAGGGAACACTCCCATCAGTTTCCCCACAAGAATTTGTATCTAAATGCCCCAAAGCCAACAGGGCAGTGAGTGGAAATATAACCCAAGGCGTATGAGAACAAAGAAGGTGTGTATACAAGAAAGCAACTGCATAGATGAATTAATGACTCATAGCATGAATGATCTCAGATGGTGAGGAAAACCATTCACCAATCCTATCTGTAGGCATGTACACAGAGGTAGAAAGACCCTTACCATTCCCATGAGGGAAAAAGAAATCTAGACCAGCTCTTTCTATTGTGCAGGCCATTTCTTCACTCGTGATAGCTTAGCAGACTGGATGAACCACTTATAACCAGAACTAGGACTTCAAACTGACCCTTACTACCTCCACAGACTCCAGTATAGAAATGAATCCTACAGAAACATAACTTCTAATCACATGGCTCATGGAGAGGAATGAGGGACCATTTTATGTTATATGTGCACAATTGGACAAGAGGAGACAAAGCCTTCTCATCTAGTACTGGAAAAGCTTTGCTTTCAGTGCTGCTCAACACTTGAATGTTGGTGAATGCAGGAAGATTGATACCTCTACCAATCACTTTTGTACTGGAAATGAAAACATTCTTGCTGGGGTGGAAGATATTCCCTGAAGGATAATCTTATTAATGGAGAAGAGTTACTTCATGGAAGAGTTTCCAAGTTTATTGCCAGCAACTACACAAAATTATTCAAATATCTTCTTGTGTTTTCATGTAATTCCTTTAAAAAGCTTCTCTGAAGCCCATCATCATGCTGAGCTATAAATTACATTGAAGTGGCTTAGAGAGGTATGATTGTTTAACATGCTGTTGCTAAACAAACATAGGGAATTGGAAGAAGGACTGTTAGATCAGAAAAGGTGTACTGAAAGCCACACAGAAGGTGTACTGTGAACGTGGATTTAGGGCTCTGGATCATGCCTGCAAGTCTGCTGTTCACGCTGCCAGATTGCACTGCCTCTCACAATGTGTGTGCTATCCACAGCAGGGGTTGTGTCATATTATTGTTTGCAATCAAATCCAATCCAGCTCCCAGAACTTGCTTGCATAGCTCATCCATTATAAATTGTATACCTGTCTAGCATTTGTCACTTTCTGCAGAGCTTGGAGGCTGATGGAATTTCAGGTGATACAACAGTGCTATGTCTCCATGTATAAAAGATAACATGCACTGCCTACCTCACAGGAATCTTTTTTTATCACTTACTGGCTAACAGCTGGGTAAAACTTTGAGATATTTTAGTGAAAAGTGCTACTTTCACAATTACATTCAAGAATTAAAAAGGCTTGCAAAGAATTGCAGAATGTTATTTCTATGGTTAAAAAAGTCAACATAAAGAACATAATTTTAAAAGAGAGACACAACAAAATATGCATGCAAGCTATGAAAAACTGTGAGGAAAAGCCATAAAAGCTATGTGACATTTCAACTCTCCCTAAAAAAATATATGTTGAATATATACCAGGTATCCAAGAAGACAGTGAATGTAACTAATATCTGTGAAGAAACAATGGCGCAAGGGGTTTTAAAACCTATGGTTCAACGAACTTCTTGCTTGCTGCAGTGTTTCCATGCAACCACCCCATGGTTTACGATCCTACTTTAAGCAGATTATACTTATAGTATCAAAGCATTTACATTAGAATAAGAGGCATGGAGTTAAGTGGTGCAAATCGATGGTCAAGAGGCAGTGAAAGCAAACTTTCTGATCTCCTAGGTCATCTACTGCAACACTTGTCACAGATCTCAAGCTACTTTGTGGATTAGAGAAAGTTACGACCTAGGGTACATACTCCTCCTTGACTTTCTTTGGGGGATACCTTAGGCATAGTGTTGCTATGTATTTACAATATTCACACAAAATGTGTCATTTCATATTCTATTCCTCTGCTGGTTACCTGCACAGGAAACTGAAATGAAATGAAAATGCCCTTCTGCCAAGTAGAGTGTTTCAATGGGAAAAATTCACCTCTGAAGCAACCATGCCGAAAGAAGCAGTCTGATCCATGACAAGGGGGTGACTGAACCTTTGTCTTAGCGGGCAAACTGAAGAGGCTCTGTCTTCATTTCCCAAGCTTCATTATATTAACTGAAAATAGTAGCAATTGTCTGCTGCCTCTGGCTAACATATTGTGACATAAGTAGGGGAATATCCCTGGTTATATTGTAAGTTAAAACATACATTTTAAAGTTTAATCATGATTCTCCAAAAAGCAAGGAACATAAATGTGCCTACAAATGTTTATATAATGAAGGCAATTTAAAATTAGGACTCCTTTTTCACCTTTCCTTCACAATATAAACTCAAATTCTTAAGACCTCTACAGTGCTTGGCAGAAGATCAAATTAATATTCAGGGATTCAAATTGTATCTAGAATCTGCTCTTGTGGATAAGCTTCACATAATGTCTGATTTATTTTATTAATGTTTTGTGCATGTTTGTTTCTGTGTAAAGAGGAAGGAGGGGTACAAGGAATAAGAAACAATTTTAGCTTACAAACAATTGTGCTACTCCAGCTTCTATCTTCCTATTTACATAATTGCATAGTTGTTCTTCAGTGCCTTGATACAATGTACAATGGGCTAAAAAGAAGAAAATCATACATTAAACCTTTTCCTATTTGACTGAGCACAGAACTTGACTCCTGCCATTTCAAGGGCTTAATGCCTTTTTCCACTTCCTCAGTAATGGAGAATGGATTTGCATTGCCTTAAACTGAAAAGTGTTACTAACTTAAGCATCTGGGCTTGCGTCTGAACTGACATGGCCCGCTTTTTTTTCCACCCTGTTGTTTCTCTGCTAATGAGGTTTATGCCTTTCTTTGCTTTGAAACAGATTTCTAAAGATTGAATACACACACTGAACAATCAAATGCAAGCCTGCATTTACATTCTTTCCCTCCTGGGTAATGAGGAGTAGGTTAGCCAAATACCCATGTTTTTCCATACGCTCGAATTTTCTTTTTGAGAGTAAAATGTAAGTTCTTTTAAATATGTTAGCATCCTCTTTGTGAAAAAAAATCCCTAAAGGGTTGGACTTGTGGCTGAAGAGATTAGTAATGGGATACAGAGCATATTATTTCTAAATCACTGGTTCAAATTCAGCCTAGGTCAATATAGGGAACAAAATTCATTGAACTTTAATGGGGCTTTTGCATGTTTTCTACCTTATAGAAGATGTATAGAAGATGTTGTATTCACACATAGATATCCACAGAGAGCCTGCCTGCATTGGAAGAAGTTTGCCACACAGTCAAGGTAACAAATTGATTGTCTCACAATATCTAATGAGGAAGATCAAAAAGGCTATGGTCTTGAATGGCATCAACTGACATCTTTATTTGCACTTTCAGCAGAGAGGCTAAGGATGGAGAGAGTACACGGTCAAGTCATCTCCTAAAAGTGATCCCTCAAGGTTACAGCTGCAAAACACAGATGGGGTTACAGGGAGAAACTTGCATTGCCAGTAGTCCTCTGTACCAATTCTGCAGATAAACAGAGGACTTCACTTTCTAGTGTTGTCATGTCCAGCATCGTTCATGAGCACTAAATTCACTTTAAAGAATGTAGGCAATAAAAAGGAAATATTAAGAAGAAAACCATCATAATTTATATGGTGCCTGTGGTGTCTCTACATTTTGATGAATACTGGAACTTCCCTGAAAAATGATCCACTGCATTAAATAAATCTGACATTTTTTTCCTTACCAAACCTTAAAATGTGCAATAATCCACTAAATTCTTAAGAAAAAAAAAAAAGAAGAAAAGGTTTTTTTAAGGTAGAGAGCTTGACTAAGTATCAGGACAAGTATATTTGGAATAATTTCCATTTTAAGATAATCTACGGGCTATTTTCCTCTAGTTTATGACAACACACTGTGAGTAAAGTTCCCTGAGTGTATTTTAAAAATTGCATTAACCTATTTAAAATGCCCAAAGGCAAGAACAAGCTGGAGAAATTAGACTTTAATAAGCCATTTGCTTTCTCAGTTCAAATGGGACCTTAGGTCTCATATTGTACAAATGGTTGAAACATTGACTGGAGCCAGGGTATCATCAAGACACAGGGGGGGATCAATCAGGACAACTTGTCTTGGGACTCTCATTCAAAGACAGGCAATTAAACATAGTATGACAACCCTGTAAGTGTTTGAATGCCAAAGTCTGTGTGTCAAACAAGTAATATCTAGGTCTGGTAAATTCCTAAATTTTATCAGCCAATTTTTTTTTTTTTTTTTTTTGGAAAACATGACTCTCTCACAGATCAGGGGTAGGATCTTACCATTAAGCCCTTATGGCAGATAAAAGCAGTTTCCCCATTACAGAGTGCAGAACTAGTCCCAGAGTGTCTAAGAACAGAATAGTAAATCAATTTGAGTGGCATGGTATTCCTACAGAGTGGATTTCCAGACCATATTGAGCCCATAAGGATGTTCCTATGGACAAGAATTTAAGATAACCTCCAAACTCGTGGGAAAAATTCTTCAGGACTTCTTAGAAAGAAACTAATTGAGAGTGAAAAAATTATCATCTAAAGACCAACAGAACCCAATGCAAGATTTCACAGCTGAAGCAAAATGACAGGGAACGGATGAATGACACAAAGAAATTAACTTTGAAACATGGTCTGCTGACTCAGAGAACAATGACCACGATTTATAATGGACATAAGACAAAATCTGGGCATTCTCTGCACATACAACCTTTAATGATAGGAACCGCAGCTTATTTTTGCTCTCCTTGACTCTTTCAGATGCTCTAACATTGATGGGAACCATAACTTCAATGGCACTTATGCAGACGAATTGTTTGACATAGTCAAAGTAGCAATACATGTAGAAAAAGAAGTGCAACAACATACAGCCACAGAAGCCTTGGAAGAGGTTGTGCAGAATCCTGTCCTGCAGTTCAGAGAGCCACAGGCCCCCAGTCCACCAGGTATCCTGCCATTTCTCCTGACAGTGTACCTGTGTGAGGCTTTGGGGCAAAATCTCGTAAAGAGGAGCTTGTTGAACTTCCTGGTGGGTTCAAAGTGGTTTTGCATTCTTTCAGATAATAGATCTGCAGTTGCATCTTCTATAATTGTTTATGGTAAATGGGTCTTCAGACAAAGAAATATTTATCCAGGTATAGCTTCAGCAGTGATTCTTTGAAGATAGGGAATTACAATAAATCTCTTCAATGAATCTTTGAAGTGAGTGATGTTTCCTTAACTAAAAGTGAAATTACCATAAGTGAAATGTACTGGGTATTTTGTACATGTGTGTGTTTGCGTGGGTTTTTTTAACAATGCAATCAAATAGTGGATCAAAGTGTTTGTGGTTTACAAGGTTGGTCTGTATGCTGAATTTGTGAAAGTGTCCTGGGAATGGGAAGGGATAATGTCACATTCTCCCAGCCTCAACCAAAGGGAGCAATACAGGCTACAGTGTGCAGCAGGTGACTTGGTATGAGTGGTTGCTTTCATGTCTCAGATGCACATTATAACCATGTTTCTATCAATTTTCACTTCCAGTCTTTTCTGAAAGCTGGTAGACTTGAAACTCTGTTTTCTATTAAGAACTCCAAGAGTCAAGCACCTGTAAATTCTGTTCCCTGTGTATGAATTCCAGACAGAGAAGTTAGCTGAACAGCAGTGAGAAGAGGCCATGGAATGACTCAGAAAACAGCAACATATACACTATAAGAAGAAAGGGGAAAAAATGCAGCTCAGCCCACTTCTTCTCTTTACAATCAATAAAACTACAACAGCAAGTACAAGAACCAGGTGCAAAAATGGCAGCTCTACCTTGCTACACACAAATTCTCTCCTGGAGCAGTGACTTGAGCTTCAACCTTGTTAACAGGCCCTGTTTTTCTCAATATAGCCTTGAACTTCTGCTTTTACTAAGACATGAAAAATTAAAAATAGTAGTAACAGGGTGAAAAATGTGGGGAAGGACACAAAGCAAAACAAAACATGTAGCTGCAATGTCCCAGTCCCTGTGTAGAAACTGAATGCCACTCCTCAACAGCTGGGACACAAATGCAGTACCATGTTGAATGTGGAAGAATAAAAATAGACTAAAAAACTTTGTCTGAGTCACAAGGGGCATTGCTTTAATACCTGTGGTCCAGAAACAATCTCGAGCACAGGTTGGTGAGGAGGTGCTGTGCTAGGTGCTGTAAAATCACTCTGTAAGCAGAAGATTGAGGTGTTCTTTCTTTAGATGAGGGATCAGTGTTTCTCTAGGCTATGCAACTACCTCCACACTAGAAATTATAGCAAAGCTGGGAGGTGAACTTTAATTTGGTAATCCATCATACCCAAGTTATTCCTGAATGTATGCACCACCTGCAAGGTACCTAATGTTTGCCTACTGTTGACTCACAGTAGCTCTATTTTGCTGTCTTTAAGAATTTTCCATTATTTTTATCATATGCCATGCATGCTTAAGACCATTGCATTTAGTTATGTGCATTTCAAAACATAGCATAGTATCTGTAGCTGTTTTCTTTTTGTAATATTTAAGCTGACTACAGGTCAGTTTCAGGCAATCTGTCTATATCCCTTTTTCTAGTTTATTTTACTTGCAGAGAGATTCAAAACAAAGTCAAACAGTAGGGAAGCAATGGTTCTAGGCTGTGCAGCTGGTATTTGACACAGATGGACTGACTGCTCAGTTTTAGTTTGCAGTAAAATGAGGGTGGCTGAATATCAGATTTCTTTCCTGTCTCTACAGCTCATCAGCCAAACATGCTGCTGCTTCAGATGCTAATCCCAGTTTGGCTGTGCTTGGCATCTATCACCTTTGTGCAAGAACAGCGAATTAGCTGCTCTTTGGGTGCTCATGTGCTCCCATCTACCTAATATCCAGCTCACTGATTAAATAAATGACCTGGGTATTCACATAGATAAACTGCTCATCAGTAAAGAATTTGGGTGGGAGATTTAGGGAGAAGATTTTATAGTCAATCCTCATTCACAGGCTGTGAAGTCAGTCACACTTCTGCGTTAGGATGAGCCCCATGCACAGCTGAAGAGAAAGACTGGGGAGTCCAGAAAAGCAGCTGCATTGCACTGTCCAGTCAATGCACTGTCCACTTCATGGCTTACAAAAGCACATAGAAAACCCCATGCTGTTTGATAATTCATACAATTTTGTACACTGAAAAGTAGCAGTGCAAACCAAACTCCATCTAGATCTTACTTTGGCTCTTAAGTTGCTTCTTCAAAGGTTATTTATTTTTAATTTGAAAGGAACACACGGAAATTAATAAAAGAACTTCCACTTAAATAATGTGTTTATTTATATGAGGCAGGAGTCCCCAATTATAAAAGGAGAACAAAATCCAAAGGATGTAAAGGATGAATTTGCAATTGGCAAAAAATGTACTCAAAAAATAATTCACTATTTATGTGCGCATATTCAGTCCAAACAGAATATTGGTGCCCCTTTGATGCAGTAACTAACTAACACCTTATTACCCTTATCAATGAAAATATTTGTTTTTCCAGACCAGGTAATGGAAGAAAAGCTGAATTTCGTTGCTAATCAGTGATTCTCAAAAACAAACTAACATGAAGCTAGTCTTTGCCTTCCTTGAGGCAACATTGCCCTAATTTTAATATTCAGAGTAATGAAATATTTTAAATAAGAATTTGTGTCCCATCAGCTGCATATCAGCTATACCAAATCCGAATGATACTACAAAACATTGCCAACGTATTAAAGCTGCTACACATATTAAATACACCTGCTATTAATGGTATCTTTCTAAGAATTGTAGAAGAATCCTCCTGAATTTGCTCTAAAAATACAGAAAATTCATTAGAGAATGTATCCTAACAGGCATATTTTATTCATCCTATAAAAACATACTGGCAGTGATGTATCTGGGTTGTGTTAAGTTTCCAAAAAACAACTACAATTTTCTTTTAAAATTTTCTTCTGTTATATTTCACCTTTTCATAAAATAATGCAAAAGCTAACTTTAAGCTGTAGAGAACTAAGAAAATTTTTATGCTAATGAAAATACTGGTCATAATGTGAAATTGATTGCTGATGTATAGCCATAGATAATGATATTTGGGGGTGGAGGGCAAGAGGAGAGAATTTGCTGTTCACAAATTTCCTTGCTTTTGAAATTAGTGAATTTCTCATCCTCTTGTGAAAGCCCACTGACAAGTGCAGGTAAAAACACTACACCAATACTGGGCAAACATCATTAATATATTTACTGCCCTAACTCCAGTGCCAGTTAAATGGAGATGAGCTTGTTTCAAAACGTGTATTTTAATGAAAAGCCTGGTCCATTCAACAGTACAAAACAAAGAAACACATGTCAGTGCTGATACAAAATCTAGCTTTCTGCTTAAATTAACTTCTAATTTAAAAAGTTAGTGGAAAATGCATGGAACAAGTGGGATGAACTTTCTGTCATGGCAACCCTGAGAACAAAAGTTGGCACAGTTAGTGCACACGGAAATCTGAAACCACTACTTTAGATTTGTTTTGCCAAGTTTTAACTAAGTAGATACAAAGACTGTTCCTTTCATTTTCAGTGCCAGGGATTTTGTCTTTACTCTGTTGATTTTAATAGCTCGCTCAGAAGCTTGGAAATGAATGTTTCTTCCATCATCAATTTAAAACTTTTCCATTTGCCAACTATGAATGTTTTTTCTACTGTGTGTTTTCAATGAAGCTGAAATGAATATGCATCCCTTTGATTTTCCATCCAAGTGCCAGGGACCATGGGGCAAACTATTTTTTCATCTCCATCCTTGAGGCAGAGCCAGGCCCAGCATCACATGACCACAACACTACTCCTTTTCCCCTCTCTCTCCCATAGTCTTCAAAAATATGGCCAGTTCTGGACTCATGTTTGTCTAAAGTCTGCCTGGAAAGACCAGCTCGACAGAGGTTCTCCAGCCTTCTATAGGCTATGGCAACTCCTATGGCCATCATCTCCAGTGGTTCAACCACTGTTCTTCTCATACAGAACCTTCTCTTTGTGCACATATGGCCCCAACAGCTTCTTTTCTCTACCAGCTGTAGACACATTTACTTCTTTATAGCTTATGGAACTTTGATGGCACTCCAGCAATCTTCACCTTCGAAGAGGGAACTGAAGCAAATGCAAATCTGGCTAAACATTGTTGTCAGAAAATAAGGTACATGGGATTGTGAGAAAAAGCTGTGTAAAAATTGTGTAAATTCCTGCATTTATTTTTTCAGGAATGTTTAGGGATGGTTTTTTTGCCAATAGCTACTCAATCATTAGAGCTTTTGAGAATTGCATCAGGAAATAGTTAAAAAGGTAAGACCCATAAATGAAGGCTAGTGTTGTGTAAGCAATCATCCAGCGCAAAAGATTTCATTAAGAGGTTTGCAGCATACACTGCTGACCATTTTATGTATATGGATTATGGATCACAGGGATTTTCAACTCATAAAAAAGCTAATGCCAGGAAAGCATCTTATGTTTTAAAGTTTTACACTGGCAAATTAAGACTGGGAGCCAAAGACATAAGACCTCTGATGTTTGTGGATCAACACTGGTCCACAGACCAGTACACACAAACCCAGAAGTAATTTCCTTTTTTTTTTAATGCAGCAGTATCCTTACATAGATTAATCCTAGCACGTCTAAATCATCTGGACAGTGAAATGACATCTGATTTCGTGTAAAATAGCTTCAGATAGGAACTTTGGTGGTTTAACTGATGTCACAATGATTTTCAGATTTGAACATAATAAATCTGCAAAATAGATAAGCTTTAGATGTCTGCATGATTCTGTCACTTTTTTCAGCGGCAGCTGGGAGTGGCCATTTTGTTGTGTCCTGCCTAATGGGTGCCTTGCAGACCTGCATCTCCCTTGAATAAGAGGACTCAGTGTTCCCCCTGTCAACAGCCCTGAGAAAACCACACGGAAAATGTGCAAGGCACCACCTGCATCTTGTGCCAGCATGGGTATGAACACAGAGCACATGCCACAGAGCAGCTCTCTCCTGCTGAAATTCCAAAGAATGCTATTGGTTTACATACTGATCTGCAAATTTAATTTTCCCACAGAACACTTTAATCAGAAACCACTTTCATAATTTGTAAACACTGCCAAATGTTTGATTCCAGGCTGTTTAAGTGATCAAACCTTCGGGTAGAAAAAAAAAATAAATAACAATCAAACCATCAAACAAAGAAAGCAGTTATAAATAATTAAATATGCTGTACTGACACATACTATTCCCATCTGGATGCTGTGCTTCCAAGATATAAAGCACAGCTCTCCTAATTAGGAAAAAAATTTTTAAAAAGCATCCTGTATGACAGAACACGTCAGATCAGAAACAGGGAGTTGGGACTGACTGTCTTATACATGAAGATCAGCACCTGGGAATCAACTTCCTATTTCTGAACATACTGGACCTGCACCACCTTGGGCATAGTAGTTAATCTCACTGCCTCACCCTCCTGCTCTATAAAAGAAAAAGAGGGATAATAAACTTCACTTCCCTCACTACAGGAAGCTAAATTAGTGAAGTACAGCAATGTGTGCTAAAATCCTCAAAAAGAAGGGGGTCAAAGACACACAAAATTTTATTTCCCCATGGAAAAGATTGTTGTAGAGCTACGACCTACATGGTGTTAATGAGAGATAGATGGTTTAAAAGTACCAATTGTTTTCTCTTACTTCTTGATATTGTCTGGGTAATGATTTTATTTTCAGCAGCTCATAGAACTTTCTGAGATCTACAACAAGCGGGATGCCTTTTAAGAAGAACTCTCAGCTTAGGCAAATTTTAGGCACTTATCTCACACTGCATTGAAAGGATACCTCAGAATGAACACCAATCCCAGATTTTCTGTAAGATTAACACTTAGATTTCATTGCACACCTCTATGAGCTTCTCTATAATCAGAGACACACTAATGGAACTAGCTAAACTAAACTAGCTAATGATAATAACAATAAAAAAAATCCAAAAGAAAATGTCACCAACAAGACATCAAAGATAATAAAGTGATTCCTCCAGTGCAGGAAGCTAGGCCAGAGAAACATGAGGATGCTGAAAGAAAATAAAGAAAGGAAAACAAATTCAAGGGCGATAACTATAGGACCCCGGTGGGCTTGTTATATGAATAGACTGCAGGCAACCACATCCTGCAGCTGTGATGCTTCATAAATTCTATCATCTTGTTAAGAAGCTGAAGACTACTGACCTCACTTCCTCTGCTAATAAGACTGTGCTGCTTTGTGCCCAGATTTTATGATGCTTATGAAGTTCGAGCCATTGTGTGAGCCTCCTTCCTTCCTACACCAATGATTACGGCCTCCCAAATTATAGAAGAACAAATGGGGAATGGAGACTCCTCTCCCTCTTTTGTGCAACAGTCCCTTCTTTCCCTCTTCCTAAACCCTTGTAAAATACTTTTCAGGCTCTCAGGACCAGTGATGCTAAGACTTGCTTGGTTTCTGAATACATTACAAGTAATCATAGTAATAAACCAAGAAATCTGAGTAGATTTTGTGATGTTCACATATAGGTATGACATTTATTCATGCCAGAAAGACCTTCATGCATTATAAAGCCTGTGCAGGCAATATTCAGCCATTTTGTCCTAAAAGAACACATAGCAAGTGTCAGAGGGCCAAAGAGAGTGCAGCCACAAGGGTGTTTTGGAAATACTCTCCAAACACAAAGACTACACAGGCTGTGTACACAAAAGCTCTCCTTACTGAAGCTCAAAATAGGAGAAAACAACTACTCTTGGCGCTTACTTTTGAAGAGCAAAATATACAAAGGCAGCCGAGACAAAGTCCAGCCCAGCTGGCTACAGTCATTCATGATCATGAAAAATCCAGAGAAAGTCAGGCCTGTGATTTGTTCTGTCCATATTTTGCATAATTTTCTTCCCAGTATAAAAAGGCACAAGACAAATCAAGGCAGCCCTTTTGTCTTTAAACACGACAGGGCAAAAACACGTTCATGCCATAAAAAACAGGGAAGGCTTGTCCGTCAGCTGCCTACAGCTTTGAGTGTTCAGTAATGTAAGTGTGTACCAAGGGTGTTCCTTTAAAATCTTACATTATGCAGCTTTAAAAAAATGATCAACCCTTATTTCCTTCTAGTATCTCCACAGAAATCGTTGGCACTGGGAAAAAAAAAGTATCAAATCCCAAACCCTCACAGATGCTTTCTTTTCCCACAGATATCCTCTTACCCCTAAAAGTTAAAAATCTCCAATGGTCACCTCTTGTAGCTGGTGGATTACATTACAGATGTCCTTGCTGAGTAGCCTTACCTTTAGTATCTCAAAACAAAAATGCTGCAAATAAGAATATACAAATCAACACAGCTGACGAAGACAGTAAGACCAAACTCTTCTCCAAGTTTCACAGAGCAATAAGAACAGTGTCATGGAATTTGCACTTCTGAAACAATGAGGAAAATGCAGCCTTTATTTACATAGTTCTAAGAGCTCTGTGTCTTTTGGATATGTCTTTCTCTTTGCTTCAGTTGTGCCACTAATGCTGATCAGCACTTGCTTTGCCATCCTTAATAGATAACACAGCAGACATCCACTGTCTAGACTTACTGTCCTTTCCAATAGGGAAGGTATGCAAATTCTTAGTAATGTACACAGCAATAAAATTCAATTAAAACAGTAAAAACCAAACCAAACCAAAATGAAATACTATAACAAGTCGAAAAATCATGTTTTCTTCCTGCCTTTTTCATAGCTCCTTCATGGGATCAAATATCATCTTTATTTTGTTGTCACTCTTATTAAGCAAAGGCAGCTTATATTTAACAGTGTCATTGTTTTCTTTTCTACATTGCATAAGATGACGTTAGGAGCCTGCTGAGTGTTCTCAGACAGACCCAATCTGTTCTGCCTTGCACAGTCCAGTGACTGACTCGACTGACATTCCAAAATAGCCCCATGGAGCATTGGGTACCAGGACCAGCTGTTCCACATGGCTCTTTGTGCCAGGGACACTGCACAGCGCACAGAACACTTAAAGGAGGAGGGTGCACACGCTTGGACTATGTACTCAAAAAAAGGAAGGAAGGAAGGAAGGAAGGAAGGAAGGAAGGAAGGAAGGAAGGAAGGAAGGAAGGAAGGAAAGGAGGATAGTAAAGATCCAGAGTCAAATGTGAGTGGCACAGCCATAATTCTTTATGAAGGAGCCGGTAAGATTGATTGTCAAGGGTCAAAAGGCTAGGTCAAACTCTGCTCGTTCGTCAGCTGAATGTCATTTTTGTTTTCCCTGTCACCAGATAGCTTTAAAAAAAATTGCAACTCCTTCCTCATTATCTAGGACTTGGGTCCCTTCCTGCCATCCAGTATTAATGAAACTGCGCTTTAAGCCTGGCCTTCATCTTTGAGGTCCTTCTTCATATAATTCTTTCCTTTCTTAAGTGCTACAGACTGAGGACAATTTTAAAGATTGCTTTCTCACACAGAGTAGTTGGAAAATCGCTGCTACAGTGAGAATGATTTGAAAATATATATGTCTGAATGAACAAAAGTGTAACTAAATCATAGCAAGTCCAAAGCCTACACAACGATGTAATTGAATCAAGGTTAAATCTGTGCAACTCATATGAAATCCTTAAAAAAACAACACGATACAATATTTTGAAATAATTTATGAAACCACCACCACCAAACTTTTTTGTTATAATTACTAGCTATGCACCACTGGAATAGCATTAATACTGAAATTATCCATCAATTTACTGTGAATATGATTTATATATGCCTGATTCAGGTAAAAATATAGCAAATAATTACCTTTAAAAAAAATTAAACATCTAACTTAATTGAAGTTAAATTACACCTATGTTGAAAAATTTCAGCTGGCTTGAAATGGGATGCCACCCAAAGGATGCTTCCTCAAATAAAACCATTTTGTATCAAAGGTAAGTTTAGGTGGAGTTATCCTCTTGTGAATTTATATACAGGCAATACTCATGTGTTTATTCAGTGCTCTACACAAAAGGGTAGATTACACAAATAATTAAACCTCCTCTAAAGACTATCCCTATGAGAACTACCTCTGTGTTTACAGGAACAGAATCAGGAACCATTTAGTGAAAGAATGAGAGGATTTACTGAATTAATTTTCGTTAAACACATTACTGAACAGGGTGGTTTAAGTATGTTGACTGATTGACATAATACCTCCTTTTAGCTAGAAAAATGACCTTTTAAAATATTTATAATCACTCTTGGGAAAAAAACATCCTGAAATTCTGTGCTAAATTGGCATAAAGTAACATTTCACACAAGTCTAATTCCCCTGCACAAGCAAATGTGGTGTCTTCAGTGAAACTATCTGCATGAATGGCATCTCAGACAGGGAATTCAAAATATTTCATTAAAAAGATCAGTTTTAACTGTGAAGAGCAGATAAAAATAGATGGTAGCTCAAAACAAAAGAAAAAGTTTCAAAATGCTTTGTATACTCTCCATCTGCAACTTGGGAGAGCTATTTCAAGGCCTGGCTGTTGCAAGAACACAAGTTAGTCGCTGCTTGCTTCTAGCCACAGGCAGAGGATAATACCCATTTTAAGCGTACAGAATTCAGCTCACAGAGTAGTGAATTACATAATTATTTAAAATAGGCACAAAAGGTTTACAAGTTGAAAGTAATTAGTTAATCCAAACCATGAGAGCACCTGTGATATTCAAAAGCCAAAGCTGATGTTTAAAACAGATCAATTTTATGAACTTCTGGTATTTTTTGACCTGACTGGGTTTTCAGAGCATGAAAAATATGATGTGCTTTCAAACTGTTAGCCAGAACAACTTAGTTTTGATAAAATTAGAGTAAATTTCAACAAGGTAAAAGAAGGGCAACAAACGGAAATAAAGAGAAAAAACATTCTTACGCAAAGCTGTTTTCCTTCAGGATGTTTTTTCTCTCCAAAGTTCCAGTAGCAACAAATTTGACTTTTGAAGTTTGAGGTCAGATGAGGATGGCAATAATCAGATTTTGAATAGAAGGCTTGTCTTTAAAATAATTTTGCTTAGAGCACTGTGTTTGACTGTATCTTGCTTGTCTAGCCATACTGCAACGTGGACATTCTTCTGCATGCTTGCTGCAGTGCATCAGTTTAAAGCACGGAGTACTCTACATCACTAATGTGGGAAGAAGAACTAAAGGATCAGTCCCAGTGCATAGATAAAAGTAATTGCAAAACAGAGTTGGGCTGTGTCTAGGAGAGCCTGAGTTTACCATGTGAAATGACAGATTATTTTAAACCAGCTGAGTTTTGCATGGGGCCTTGTTCACTGAAATATTAATAGATGACATTTAGCTAAACAGTACAACAGAACCATGATAGTGTGCTGAGAATGGTCACCATAAAGACACTTTACTTCCTCCAATAAACACTAATTCACAGCAGATTGTTACCAAACTGTCATGCCTTTCACCTGGGAAATATCAGGCTTCTCTACTACCCACAGCTCTTAGAAATTACACAAACCCCACAAATCTTTTTTTTTTTTTTTNTAGCGCAGAAACTGAGGAGGCAGTGAGTCCTTTATCTCTCAGGCAGGAGCAGAGAGCATGGTTAGGTCCCTGTGGATATAACACAGGCAGCTGCTCTCTTCAATAGTCTGGAAGCAACACAGATTGTCAAGCACTACTTCCAGGTGTGGTGAAACACAAAGTTTCAGCTCCATAAGGGCATTGCTCCCCTCAGTGACCTGAGGAACATTTGATAATTGCACAGAACACAATAAAAAATGCAACATTTTTAGTGAAGAAGGCAAGATGCTACGTGAGCCTTCACACCTGCTGGAAGTCAGTTAGTGCACATATAGCACTTTCACTTGCTTCTTTCTTCATACACTAAACCAGCCCCTTTGCTCCTTCCTTTCACAAAAAAATATCTTTTAAATTTTCTTTTGTTTTTATTTTTCCCCTCTGTTTCCTTTCATTCTGTGGTTCCTCAGGGACCTCTGTATGGATTTGCTGGTGACCATCAGACATCATCTTTATAACTCTCATTGCATGAAACTGAACCATATAATTGAAAAGCAGTCAAACTCCTCTCAATTTTGGCAACAGCAGTTTGAAAGCTGTCCACTGAGTTGAATTTTAAAAAAATTTCTATGTTCTTTTCCATGTTATTGAAGGCTTCAGTTTTACAGGGAGACAATGAGCTAAATTTTATTCTCATCTGCTGGAGGACTCTTCCATGGTTTTTGATCTTTCGGTTGTTGTATAATTGTGTATTGAAGGAGTAAACAGTAGTAAGCTGCTGTATCCTTAAGTGGGGTATTAGAAGCACTTTCTTCTCACTATTGCTTTAGTCAGACACTAATGGCATTTCTGCTACAGCCTTCCCTGCCTGCCTGGTTCTTACACGTTATTTTTAATACTGATGTTCATGTAACTTAAACCCATTTCTAAGCCAACTCTTCCTCACAGAAATTTGTCCTCTCACCTCCAGTTTCTTTCTTTAGCTGTTTTCTGCAGTATTATTATCATGATAATAGCTTTGCTATTGTGACATGAATAACACTTCTCTGACTGAATTCATTCTTGTGCTTAACTGTGTGTCAATTCTACAGTTTGCAGATCCGTGTAATACAAAATACCATCATTTTTCCCTGTCATTAGAGTCTTATGCCAAGACTAAGTGGTTGAGTACCTTTTCACCCCATCTGCATATGCCATCTCATCTCATCCCAAATCCTACTTCATAGCTCACACATGATGTGGATTTCTGCTTTCAGAGTTTTTTGAGGTTTTGAACCTTAATGTATTGACTGAACTGAACTGTATTCAGTTGATTAGGGTTTAAATTTTCTTAATGAAATTTACATTAACCTGCCACTCCAGCAATTTTACGGGTCTCGCCAGTCATTACTTGGCCTTGATACTACCTGTATGTCCCCCTCTAATCTCCCATGATGAATTCCAAGTTTATCGCAAAACAGCATGAAATGACATGAGTTCTGATCATGATGCTTTATCTTTTTCAATACCTCCCTTCCTTCTGTGGCAGTGCTTTAGGAGCCCTCAAGACAACCCTAAAACTCTACAGCATGAATTATGCAAATTAATCCCAAACTGGATTTTCTAAAAGATCAAGGAACCAAAAAGCATGGACTTTGCAAGACAGAAGGGAAGGGTCTAGAAATCTGTAGTGAGAGCCATTAAAATAAACATGTGCTGTGAGCAACAAGCAATATAGGGGTATTATTTGTTTGGCATCAAAAGAGACTGGAATTAGGCAAACCCAACAAAATGAACCTTGACAGCAATATTGTCCCTGCAAATGAGGCTTTTAACAGATTCATTCTAAAATTGACTTTGGAATAAAGTCTGTGCATATAACCAACTACTGGCAAACTCAGAGTTCTTCCACCTGCTTCAGAGAAAAAATCAGCATATAATTAAGAGATCACAAGGGGTATTCCCACTTCAACTTATTGCTGCCCCTAAGATTTTTTTAAGTGACTACTACCTGTGTGTGAGAGAACAAGCAGAATGTGAGGAAGTGAACAACGGGGCAGAGAACAATGGATATCGCTTCATTGCATTCTAAGATCATTTTTAGCATTGAATTGAAAGGTCTCTAAATACTCAAACCATGAGCCAGATGATGCAATTATCACTTGAGCATAATTCCTATTCACTGAAGGAAATTTGCCCGAGTAAGGACTGTAAGAACTTAGAAGCTTTCCTTGTTACAAGATTATTCTTTATGCCTTACATGTATCATGAGTAGCTGGGGCAGACAACTACATTAAAAATCACTTAAAGAAAGATCATGGACAGATATGATTTGTTAGAATTGGGAAGTAGGGCTTCATAAGAACTTTAATCAGAAACCTGTGGATTGTATGAATTTGTTGCTTTCATTTTCACACTAAATGGAGATTTAATATGACTACTTTCATTTGTCACAAAAGCACATAAGCAAGGCTGAAGGACTAATATGCAGAGACCTGAAATAGATTTCTTCAACAGGAAACTTTGCATTTTTGCAGTTGTAGCAATAGTGCTATTTTAAGAAATGAGGATTGAATTAAATATTTACTGCTGAACCAGTGTTGCCAACAATGTCAGTAAATTTATGAACAGTTTATAATTTTAACTGTCCTCTAGACAGAGGATCATATGTGCATTAAAGTAGTCATATTAACCTGTCAGTAAAAATCTCCTGTAGCACATTCATAGGAAAAAATGTTTGCAAGTCCAGCAGCTCACTTATGTACTAGCAGAACAGTTTCTCCTATGAAGTGGTGCAGCCAACCCCTCCAAAAAACCATTTCATTTTGACCTGATGTGCTAACTGAGATTTTAGGACTTTTAATTTTTTTAATTTCCAGAATTCCTTTTCAGAATTCACCAAATATGACCTTTAATATACTGTCATTGACTAGAAAATTGCCTGCTGTTGCGCTTAGATCTCTTCCCTAGAGAAATAAACAACTACTCATCTTTGACACAGGAGTTACTTTGTATTACCTAAACTCAGTAGCATGCAGAAAGTGAGAGGCTTTCCAAATACTTTTGGAGGCAGGATTCAACAACCTAAAGCCTGCCAGTCAGTGCATTGTCACTGCAGCTACAACTTCCTCAGGATTTTTACACTCTCATGTTCTCTTCTTCCCTTCAGATCTGCTCTCCCCGCTACTTTTTGTAGGATCAGGCCCACCACACTGCTCTTGCTGTTTAATCTCAGCAAGCAGAAGGGTTTTCAGGCCTGAGTCCTTCCACGATGTCACCTAGCAGAGTACTGAAATCTCAAATATTATCCACCAGTCAGTCATTCCTAGTGCTACTTGTCCCTCCTGGCAGGGTCACAGCACCAGCAAGGTCAGCAACAATCTGAAGTGCAATGTTCACTCACTAAAACAGAGCATTCCCCTCTTACTGGCTTAAGAAATACAGAAAATGGGAGTGAAAGCATTCAGCTTTGAACACTTTGAACATTCTGCAGTGAGATGTCACTTGCTGAGACATTAGAAAGGAATACTTTTCTCACACACAGGCACACTGGCTAATTCATGAGATTTATGTTTTGCTTTGAGAGGAAGAATTGCCTTGGTTTACCCAGACCATTACACAAAGTGGATTAAAACAGTCACACAGCAGGTCTGCTGATGCCTTATTTCAAAGGCAGCATTCATGCTGTGGTCAAGGCAAGCCCAAAGATGGTGACCCCAGTATCCCTGCATAACAAGCATCCTCTCTCATACTAGCAAATTAAAGATTACTTGCTTCCAATTCAACAAAAATGAGGTGAACTTACTTTTGCCTGGGCAGTGCCTCTGCAACAGTCAGCAAGTATTTAAACTGAGCATTTAGAAGTTTCAGGCTGAGTGCTTTCCTTTCTATGCTTTGCTCTAAAAATCCCCAACAAATCCAACTTGAAACAGCCACTGATGGAGACTCATTGAAGACAGTTAGAAAAACAGCTAAATGTGCTTGGACAGTTACATAAAGCCAAGTTCAGGTGAGGATATTTCTCTCTAACTCCAAATGGAATTTTATAATGTTGGGGAAAAAAAGACTGTTCTTGATTCTAGCCCCATATTTAATGCCTCCAGAATTAAGACCCGTGTTCTCTCAGGACATCAGCTATTCAATCCACATTGCCAAGTATGAATTTGGCTACTCTGTCTCTAAATTACTAAGGTTATTGGTAAAGTTATTAAGCACATTTCCTGGATATAAGAACATACAAACCCCTCACATCTCCACTGAGTTTAAACAGACTGCTTCTAAATTATGGATGTTAAGTAACATTCTGGATGGATCCCTAAAGACTCCAATTATAAAAAAAAGAACTGAAGCCAAACTTCATTTTCAACACATTATATAAAAATTCCTATTCCTTTGGTTAAATGGTCCTTCTTTTATTCCTATTTTATTTCCCTTGTACTGTGCTTTAAGTTACGTGGGGTGATTTCTAAACATTTTCATGTTACATTTAATTTAGAATGTTTTATCATTTGTGTATAGTTTAGAGTTTTATATCTTAAGGTTATTATCTTGTATTTAACTACAGTGAATTTTATCCTCTGGTGTTCTCCTCAGTTATACAGTTCTGGGCAGGGATGGGGCAAGGAGTAAGAAATATAATCTCTTGCAACAATTACCTGCTTCGAGTGTACTCTGAATGCAAACCTCTGAAATATAACTGTTATTATAATTTTCACAATTATGTAAATATAAATTCCTTAGCATGTTCAGTAAGAGAAGAAAAACACTTGATTAAACATTAGCAAAAAGTCGCAAGTTTCAATGCAACAGTTTACGAAAGTTTTAATATCGTTTAGGTTTGGTTTGTTCTTTTCAGAACTGGCCTTATTCAATATAAAACTTTTAATTAAGGGTGTTCTCAAACTAGGTATTGTTGGCACACAGATTTCTGTACAGCATGTACCTGTTGATCAGAATGATATCCACATATGCGAGACAGTTATCAGAGCAATAATAGACAGGCCATGGCAAGAGACAGTGAAATAAAATGTTTTCATAATTAAAAAAAGAAGTATCAATAGTTCCTCTCTAATCAGGACAAAGTGGAGGAACAGAACCATGTTAATAATTATTCTGGGAGGCTACAGAATACTTGGTACTGATGAGCATTCTGGCCTTGTCATACTACAGTATTCACTGTATTGCTTATCTCATGTGTTATCCAAACCATAAACCCATTTACGCTGCTGCTGCTACTCTAGAGTGAATAGCAGGCATCAAACCTTCATAAAACAATTGTTTTGTCTTGCTTTTTAATATTTTGTTCTTCTTGGTGCGGCCACTGGATTAAACGGAAAGCCCACTTATCTAAACTTAATGAAAAGAACTGCCCACTCCTGTGGCAGTTGCTGCTGGGGAGAGGGTTACAGCCTACAAAACAGTTTAAACAAATGTTGCAAATTATTGCAAAGCAACTGATGCTTCTACTTAAACACTAGCCTGGGGGCTATCTGCAGGATCTGATATTGCTGTGTGCATATGGGAGCAACAGGCTTGTGTATCTCAGATGTTTATTTTTGTCTTGCTTCTGTTCTTTCTGTTCACAGCACTTACTGGTTCCTGTGATTTTTCCTTCTTGGTCTCTTCTCTATATCCTCAATTGGGCAACTGTGTCTGCTATGAAACCATCCCTGACTCTGCCTCTGCAGTGTTCCTCCGTTATTGAATGTTCTGGGTTGCTGTCATACGTCAGCAACACAAAGAATTAGCTAGTAAAGATACATCTTGAAATAAAGCCTGTCCACTCATGATGACAAGACATCCTTGAGCAACTCCACTATTCTTCTCTGTTACATCCATTTACGTGGTTTCATCCATTTGTATATCCTGTGCTTAGGATCTTATCCAGCAGTCAGCTCTTGCATGAAAAATTTATCAGTGAGATTACTGTCAGACATCATTTTCTGAAGGAGGTCAGTGCTGGAGACTGGACATTAAGGTAGATGGATTCCTGATTCAATGCAATATGGCAATTTCTGTATCCTTAGACACACAAAATGACTCACTTTTCAGCTGGAATGGTGCTTTACTGCCATGGCAGAACTTATGGAAGTTGTCTTTTCACATGTGACTGAAATTACTGCAGTATACTGCATACCCAACACTCTTTGGTGTGCACTTAACAAGAATTATGGTAGGCCTGCTCCCTGACTCGTCAGTCCTTGATTGCTGATATAAAAAGGATATCCAGGAAGCTGTCCCAGATGGGAGTCTGCGACTTCTTTCTCTTTTGTCCCTATGGTTCTGACAATTCAAACAATAGGAATTCTAGAGATAATATGTAGGCACAGTTATGGTACATTGACTTGGTCAGCTGCATAGACATTGAATGGTTTTATGACTCCCTTTTCCAGTACAAAACAACTTCATGTTAAGGAGTGATCAGTTTAGTTATCCTTTTTCAGCTTAAAAGTAACAACAGTACATTTCTAGCATATGGGAGCATAGTTATATTCCAAGAAAAGCCCAGTAACATACAGTGAATAGATACCTTCCTTCCTTTATTACCTTCCTTCCAGTATTACTGAAAATTATTCCATGGGAAAATTATTCCCCATGTGAACGCTTCCCAGTGCAGTACTGTTCTCACTGAGAACATGGATATTATATTGACAGGAATGCTTCTCAGCAAGAAAACAGCACAGTGATCATGCTACTGTGATAATTCAGAGTCACCTATGGAGCTGCACCTGCAGTATTCACTTTGCTGACAGAATATTAAGATCTGTTGCTTTTCATATAATTTCATGGCTATGAAATCATTCCCTGGATATAGGAAAATATTCATGGCACCAGCTGAACACAAAGCAAATTATTCTAGTTCTTCAATCCAGGCAGGTGAATTCCCTCCGACCTGACGGTACAGACTAACACGAATGATCCATCACACAGCTAGCACTGAGACACATTAGGTGCTTGGCAGGTGGAAGAGGGCATGCTGTTTTGCATGGTGCATTGGAATTGACCCTTCAAAGCCTGAGACAATTTGGTCTTTTGGTTACAATCCAACCTAGTAATGAAGTAATGACTTGTGGTAGCACTTGCTACATTAATCATATTTTTGTGTGGTAACAGATGCTGGATGCCTGATGGCTGCTCTATTGTGGCTCAGACTGGTATTAAAGTAAAAACTCAGAGATCCTGATCTACTGCACATACTTGACATAGCTGCTAATTTTCTCTTTTTCCATGCAGCCTTCTCTGTCTTTCTATCACTTTCTCTTTCCAGCCTCCTTCCTAGGCAGAAGTCAGAGATGTGGTTGGGGACCTGTGTTAATTGCCCAGCATGAGAATACTGCATTCTTGCTTTGTGACAAAGAGATATCATCTTAATTACTTGCTGCTTTCTATAAATTCTTATTGGTTTTCTTTCTTAACATTTTTTCATGTTTTTTTTTTTATCATTTTTTCTTTTTTTTTTTTTTTTTTTTTTTTTTCACCAAGCCCTTTCAGGTTATTTGCATTTGCTGTTACACCTTCAGCTACAGTCCCAAAGAAATTTTTCCGACTCTTCTGTCCCATTCAATCTGTTTCATCTTCCCTCCCTTTTGGACTATGTTTGCAACTAAAGGGTTACTGTCCACAGAAGATGATTGATTCAGAGTCATAAACATGCATGATGTTTTGCAGAAAAATAAAATAGACAGATTTCTGCCATGAGGAATTTACATTGTAAAAATTACTTTATTCTCTTCCCTAATTCTCCTCTTTTTCTGTCAAGATTGACAACATGACCTCAATCCCTTCTCCTCAGGCCGCCAAGGTATTCTCTAATTGATATTTTGCTCTTGCAAGAAGACTTTGTTTATGACTGACCTTCATAATTTGCTTTGTTCCTCACTGGGCAAAACCACCTTTCTCATCTCTGACTTTCTGACTATTCATAGCTAATTGTGGGACTGCTTCAGCCTGTTTCTTTTCCCTGCATTGCAGAAGGATGCTTCGAAATAAGCAACTATTACTGTCCCCTCACATCAGTAATCTCACTTCACCTGTCTACTTCCACACCAAGCATGTCTCTCTCTCTCTCATTATTTTCCAAATCTCATTGTGCTTGACTATAATATTAAAATTAGTTTTCTGAAATAGCCTCTATTCAACTCTTGCCATCTAAAAATCTCTCTTTTTAGCCCTTTTCCCATCCTAGTTCTGGCTTCTCACCTTCTAGTCGCCTATTCTGATACTGGATCAGTTACCCAGTGATGTCCACCAAGTTTCTTGCTCTCAGTCTGGAACTCCTAAATACTCCTCACTCAGATGGTCCATACCTCACTCAGGATCCTTCCTTCTTTAATCCTCTGCAAAGGTTGCACTTACTGAAATGGCCATATGAATTGTACTGCACACATTTGTGTGGTTTTTTCTGAGGCTACTAAAGTTGCTATGGTTTCAAAACAGTTGGGATGCCTCTTCCTTTCAGTTTATGGAATTTCAATCCCTGCTCTTTGGTGCAGTGTAAAGGTTGCAAGGTGTTTTACAAAACAATGAGGTGTAACACAACTAATAATGACAAGCAAAAGATGAGCAAGGTACTTGGACTTGGGAAAAATACACTGTGGAAGCTTCATATTTAAATAGTAGTAGTCTTCATTACAGCTGTGCTGTCATTAGAGAAACACATATTTAAATCTATAGTCAAGGGATGCTGGAGCCTAAATCCTAGTCAAATATCAGGAAGTGCTGAATTACATCAAAGGATGCAACATATATGGTAAAATGCTTCAGAAAGTGGTTAATTTCAGTTAAAATTTCCTTGTACCTTTAATTTCTGTAAAATGTGGATTGTTTGCTCATTATAAAAGCCTCGGTAGGAGTCTATTAAAAACCAACCAGTCAGGGCAGGATGCTTTTGTCAGATGTATTTGCATTTAATATATGAAGTGGGGGAGGGGACAGATGGAAGAGGTGACAAACTAACTAGTGGAAAAAAACAACCCACAACAAAACAATCAATCAATCAGAGTTTCTAAAACTTGTCAGCAATTCTTTAAAACTAGAAATATAATGTGTATAAAAAGCAGTAACCTTAATTTTCAGCTCCTAATAACTGGTGAAGATGAATTAACATCTGAACATCATGCTGGTGAGTGATGAGGATCAGGTTTATCAGGTTCCTGATGTTGTAAAAAGAACTGAACTCTTACTAATATCCACATCTGAGGATTCAAAAAAGAAATTAAAAAAGCTAAAATAGGAACAAACCCTGACTAGGAGAGAAAAACAGATAGGAAAAATATGGGGAAAATCATAATTTGTTAGCAAACAGGCATAATTAAGAATTGTTCTGTAACTAAAATGCTAAACAGACTTCAATCCCAATAAAAGTAATGAAAAATATGGTATTGGATTCTCTTAATTAAGAAACAGGAAAAATAAACAGCACCAATCAATGTAGCTTTATGAAAAACAGGCTTAGATGGACAAGCCTGACTACAGTCTTCAAGAGAGCTACCAGTTTGTTGTACAAAGAAATTGTGATGACATGAACTCCTCAGATTTCTTTTTAGAAAATCAGGCATATACCATAACAATATAGTACATGTCAAATGGATTAAGAACTAGCTAACTGACAGTTTGACACTTGGGCATAATTCTCTAAATGGGGTATTTTTAACAGTATCTGCATGGATCAAAAGTAGACACAGAAGAAAACTACCACTGCAATGCCCAAAGAGATTTTACATTTTCTCTCATAATTAATATTGTTATCGAACAAGAAAATATACAAGCACAATAGCATAATGGCAAATACTGGGCAGTAATAATAGGTAACCTGACCCACCAAGTAAGCTGGGTCTAAATCCATTTTAACACAGCACAAAATGTACAATGATAACAAGGTAAGAGGGTATATCTCCAAAAGAACAACAGCCTGTTGCATGTTAAGCTGCTTATTTTGCTGCATTACAGAGCTTCCAGAGCAGAGCTGTTTTCCCAAAGAACTGCTGGAAGCAGAATATCATGTGCAAGAGGAGAAGAGGAACATTATTTTTGTGTTGCAGCAACTGATGAAACAGGTACTGGAGCACTATATTAAGTGCCAGTGACCAAAGAAAAGAAGTTTTTAAAAAGTTCTTCAAAATTTGAAGAAATGTGAGAAAGAACTGTTGAAATTGTTAGAGAAAATACACTTTGACTTTAATTTGAAACAAAACCAAGCAAATTGTGAGTGAGATCGTTGTACTCCACTAAAAGATTCCTTGAAGTAGGCATAAGAAGCTGAATTCTATGTATATACAAAGAGGAAATAAAGGAGATTGTAAGTAATGAGGGCCACTGCAATGCCCCCTAAAATATCACCGAAAAGCAATGTTTTTTCCATTGTTCTGAATTCAAGTGCATGATTTTACACCTTTCTGGAAGAAATATGCCACCTTAACTGCAGAGTCTGCTAGATCAGAAATAATACTTAGAACAAAAAAATGGCTGTATAGTTCTAAACAGCTGAAATTATAAAACAAATGAGAGTGTAAATATACTTTCTGGCTAAGAAAGTATATTGTGTACACACACAATGACAAGCAACATTTTAGAGTAGAAAAAACAAGTATCTCCAAACTCTAACTTTAGGGATTTTCTCTTTGCTCTATAGATTTTGTGGAAGAATATTGATATCAGTCTGTGAAAATCGGGGTGCTGGGGCTGTTTTGCAGTTCTCATTGCTGAATGACTGTATTCACTTCACAGGAAAGAGGTTTTTCCGGGGATTTCAGAGTAACCATCATGTTATCATATGCCTAATTTACCATGCTTATAAAGTGCTTTGAAAATTGCTGAAACCTAGCACATCACTTCTTTCTTGCTGAACTCTTTCTGGAGCTTCAGTTGGATAGAGGCAGTTATTGGATAGAGGAAGAAAGGACTGCTTGTATTGCTTGTTCCTACTATAAATGCTGCTCAATAGTTTAGGAGCTGTTTAGCACCTTCCCTTCTTAGTGAAGATATCTTCTCTATAGGCTCATGATAATTATCTGTTCTTTAGCCTTCCTTGCTCTCCTGCTTGACAGCACTCCCATTACCCCCCTAATGTACTGTAAAGGTGAAAGCATTGCAGGACTTTATTGTTGCAGTTTTGTTGGGGAAAAAAGCAAGAACTGAATAGCGGCTGAATATAAAAACACGGAGCATACGCTTTAAAGCCTTGAGTAATTCAAAAGCAGGGAGAGAGTATGAACTGAATTCTGCAGCAGCCAGTTGCCGTTACTGTCTGCTCATGAGGTTTATAGGCTGGAGGCATGTCTTTATGCGGGCCGGTGCAAATATGTGTGCATTTCTGAGAAAAAAGTCTCTTTCCAGTTGTACATGTCTACTCACTCTCTGCAGAGAAACCTAGGAGAAGTGTGCCATGGGGTTGGATTCAGCAGAGGGCAAGCAAGATATTTGGGGGACTGAAGCATCTCTCTTACAGGACAGGCTGAGGGAGCTGAGCCTGTTCAGTCTTGAGAAGAGACAACTGGGAGGGGACCTCATCAATGTCTATGAGTATCTGAAAGGAGGGTGCCAAGAGGATGTTTCCATGCTCTTAGTGATGCCAAGCAGCAGGACAAGAGGCAATGGGCAGAGACTGATGTACAGGAAGTTCCACCTGAACATGAGGAAGAATTTCTTCACTGTGCAGGTGACTGAGCACTAGAATAGATTGCCCAGAGAGGGTGTGCAGTCTCCCTCACTGCAGATACTCAAGAACTGTCTGGGTGCAATTCTGTGGAATGTGCTCTAGGATGACTCTGCTTGAGCAGGCAGGCTGGACCAGATGACCCACCGTGGTGCCTTCCAATCTCACCCATTCTGTGGTTCTATGATTCCAGAGGATCCATGTTAGTGTGTCCTGGCCAACTCTGGTGACACTTTGGGTTGGTCTGCCCCTCACAAAGAGTGCTGACTTTACAGCTCTACAAAGTGAAATGTTTGCTGTACCAAGTGTGGGAGGGCGATAAGAAGTGAAAGGAGTTTGTCTCTGCGAAGATGGAAGTTTAGATAAAAGCCCATACACACTTCTTCAGTTATGACTTGGATTTTTTTTTTTTTTGGTAACTTCAATATCTATTTTCTCAAAACTTTATCAGTTTCTTTTGTCACAAACTAGTGTGCCTTCCTGGCCTCATAACCGTATCAGGATAGCCTTGCATTAAACCAGTAGTTGTATCTTCTTATTTTGCTAATTACTTAATTCAATAATCACACCTTTGACATTATAAGATCAAACAAAATTGTTTAGGGAATAATAGTAGTAATAACAATAATAATAGTAATAATAATAATAATAAGTGCAAAAAAATCAGAGGGAACTTAGTAGCATAGTCTTGGATGTTTATCCAAATTGTGATCCTGTCGTCCCAATGGTTTCTATATTAGCATGCAGGGAAAATGTTTTGTAGTAACTTTGTTATAATCTTAGTATGATATTAGCCTTCATATTTTATAAAAAAATCCTCAATTAAACAGAGAGTAAAAAAAAAAATTGGAATTTTCAGTAAAATTCAGCACTGTCACTTGTTACGGTACTTGCATGCCACCTGAGAAACGCGAAGCTGACTCACTCCTTTGTCTTATTAGCAATTACTTAAAAAATAACTTGTAGAAAATCTCTATTTGGTACCTGAAGAGTTAATCAAACCTTAGCTGATGTGAGGGACTTCTTCCCTGCACGTCCTCAGAGACAGTTGTAATTAATTTGATCTTCTCCAGTCATTAACTCAGATTCATAGTGAGCTCTCCACACACTGCTCTATTAATTCACTGGAGATCAGTTCTCAGGATTCATTTAGTTAAGCAGCACTGCTGGATTACATTTTAAAACCCTTTAAACTGGTTGTAATTGATGTCTGTTTATAGAAGCTTACTTTAATGGAGTCAACGTGAGATGAAAATCTACCATACTAGTCTAAGATAGTGCCTTGCTGTTTAAAGCATGTCTCCAGAGGCATCCAGTTAAATAAGAGACACTGCAAAATAAAATAAACTCCTCATTAATCACCAACCTAGTCTTGGCACTTTAAAAATAGTTTTTGGTCCTCCTGACTGCTGGTGCTCTGGAAACAAATCTAAAGTAGATCTCTCTATGCAGTAACATATGTATTTGTTACGTATTAGGACTTGATCCTGAACTCAGTCAACAAAGGTGCTGTTGGCTTCAACGTAAAGTCAGCAAGGGTGAATGTCAAGAGCAGTGTTTTCCTCTGTTAAAATCTCAATGCAGCCAGCACACTGGCTGTACTTCTCATTGTCAAAGGGCAATGTACTTGTGAGGAGCTATTCCCAAAATACTGGAGCAGCTGGACATGGACTACATTCTTCAATTGCTGTTCAGCAATCAAAGCATCAGTAAGATAATGGTGTTACTACTGATTAAATAGCATGACTTTAATGCCTGCCTTCTGCATACAAACAGTTATAATAATGTCATTTGAAACAAAATACAGAGTTTGGTAAAAAATATAGAGCTTGGAGTCACCTTTGAAGCCATGTAAGAGGAAAGAGTGCCATTTATTATATTTCCAGCAGAAGACTGGAAATTCAAAGAATCCTCTGCGGGCCATTAACTTTATGCATTCTGCTTCCACACTTGGACTATCTCATACCTGGTCATTTAGAAGGAAAGACAGAGGAGCTTGGGTCTATCCTATCTACGTGGCTAGACACAAACTGTGTAACATAAGACAAAATACCTCAGGTAATGTTTTCTGAAGTAGCTCATTGACCACAGAGTCCCTGTTTATGGGAAAATAATTTGAGACTACACAGACTTGACTATCTCTCTAAGCACTCAGAATTTTAGCTGAAATGAAGAGCAATTTCAGATGTTCACTTTCTCTGAACATGAAACCTAAGGTCTCTTAGTTTGGCATTCAAAAACCACAAGCATTACGAACTAATATTCAAACAAAACATAAAACAGGGCTTTGTGTTGTTCTCTGTGACCGCAGAAGAAAGATAAACCTATTATTAAGTTATCTACTATTACATCTACTGTTATCTACTGTTCATTTGTAACTTCTTTACAGGGCTGTTGTGAGGCTAAATTAATAGCTTTAAAAACTTGCAAGATCTTGGGTGAAAGATGTTATTTAAATGCAAAATCAAACCACTGCATGCCATGGAATAGAGATTCCTATCTTGCAGCACCCTTTTCTAGAATAATGTGTTTCAGACCTCCCTGTGTTGTGCACCAAATACAAAGAAAAATGAATTTTACTTGGTTACTTCAGAAATGACAGTCTTAATATTTACAAGGCCAGATTCTCTTCTGTTTTACAGGCAGCAGTTGCTCTGCGGGCAAACAGTACAGGAAACAGCTCTCAATATGACAAAATTTTCCAGGCTATTTTATCTGCTAAATATTGTGAGTACAGGGGAAAGATCACGTATACCTTTCATACACAAATGGCAAAGGAATGGAAAATAGTCGATGCACCTTTTTTTTTCTCAATCCCTAATTGCAGCAACATATTTACTCAGCATTCCTTAGGTCCACTCAATCACTCATACTTAAAGTATGGCTTGAGTGCATGGGGACAGCATGTGCTTTCACAAGATGAGACAAATTGCAACAATCTTCTTTAATGTGATCTCATACCACATGAGCTGAACAATACTAGAGGAAGCCAATGACAAACTCGACTGTTTGCTGCCAAATAAAAGTGAGGTGGAAATGGAGGTCGGTGATTTTCTTGGTGATGGTGTTCTTCTTGTCAGGAGTGAAAAGGAAGTGGGGTGCTGCTCACAGCAAATGCAGTGTGTAATTTTGTTAAATATATGTTATTCACTGCAGCTTATAATACACAAAAAAACCCCTGAAGAAAGCTGTTTGATTCTCCAAGACGGGAAAGAATCTACTAGCAAAAAACAAGCAAGAAATTGCAAAATATAAGAAGGACATCACTTGCACTTTCTTTACTTTCATCACCTTTTTTATTTTTGTAAGATATGTCACCATATCTAACATTTATACCAGGAACTTGATCACAATCAATATTTTCACCTACTGACATGAAATGAAAATTCCTCAAAAGGTCAAACAGGTGTCTGAACAGTTGCTTAATGATAATTTTCTCTGCTTGAATTGAATTTGGTGTAATTACTCACGGTGTTCTACTGGCAACACTGGAGATCATACAATTTCTGTCCCATCCATTTGGGGCCTTACTGCAGGCTTCTGTTCCGCTGGTGCAGAATTATTTTAAGGATGCAAGAATATTTTGAACATCGAAACCAATTTGCATTCCAAAAAGAGAGACAGTTTTAATGGCCCTAATTTCCATCAGGTCGGATGATCGGTGCAGTTACCCCATACTTGTTCCGTGTGCTCAACTCCCCTGTACTGTGAGCAATGCCAGTGCAGTTCCCACACTGTTACACCAGGGGACCAGGGCAAGATGCTGGAAAATCCAAGCTTCTGTGAGGAAGGAGCTTTCAAGGTCAGCAGATGGCACATGGGCCTTAGCCCATCTTGCAGCAGGACCACTGGGGAAGCATTGTCATCTTTTGTTTATGAAGTACTCCAAGGGCTTCATGTTCACCTGGTCACTGGTCAGCTCCCAGGGTTCCAAACATTTGCTGTCAGGCCGCACCAAAGAACACTCTTGAGACTGAAGTCTTTCAAAACCTTTCAGGCCCTCAGTAAGCACACATGCTCCCCTCAAAGGACTCTTAATGGAAGTATTCCTGGTACACACATCCATGTTCAGGATCAAAAGTCTATTTCTCCACATAGAACAGTAGCGCTACCCAAGTGTGTCCAGTTTGCACCTCTACTGGAAATCTGTTCCTAAATTCTGAGAGCCTTGAATGTCTGGTCTGGCAGCATTAAGCACATTAGCTAAGTGAAATCCCTGCTTGTCATCCTCACTAACTTCAGTGAATTTATCTGCATTTCTTTTAGGGAGTCTTTTGGGATTGTATTCTATTGTATCACACTCCTTCTCTATTTCTGTACCTATATTTGTGCTGAATATGTTAGTTTATATCCAAAGTTACTCACAGAGCTTACGTTCATGTGAAATAAGGTGACATTTTTTGCATGAGAGTGAAAGCTACTGATTCCTATTAAAAAATGTACTGCTTCTGCCCAAAGTGACAGGCTTGTGATACAATGCAAGCTCCAGTTATAACTACAGAGAGGCCATCACATCACTGAAATAAGTGCAAAATATCTTTATTTTTTATTTCAGAGAACAAGAGGAGTTACGGACTCCAAGAGAGTTTCCCTTTTCAGAACATGTAAAACCGTGTTATACTGAAGGGAATATACCTTTTACGTTTCAAATGTGAAAAGCAGTGGCATTTACTGCCCACAAGCCATAGAGTAATATCAAACAGTTCTGTCTTCATCAGTCCATACTCTTCTCAACAATCCTGCTGAAAGCTGCTTGTGGGTGATCATCAGAGTTTGATAAAGTGATTACTAGATAATGGTATCAAATAACTATGATGATTTAAAAAGTTACACGGGTCTTGAAGTACTGGAGCACTTTACATGAGGAATGAGTTTCTCCTTCAACACAATGAAAATATAAAAACAAATTTGGGTTTGAACAGAATGTTGGAATTAGGTCAAGAAGAAATAAGTTTGTATTTTCTGAATAGCTACAAATACTACAAACTACTTTCCTATGAACAGTGATATTACTTTAAGTAGCAGAACTGTTTTTCAGTCCCTTTCTTTGGTATGTTGTTTCATGATGCATGTGAAGTCCATAGCAAGGTGGTTACACCTGTCACTGTAGCTTTCTGCACACCTGGGCTATTTTATGACAATAAAGATTTCTTCTTCTCTACCCAAAGTACAGACACACAAATCATCTCGAAAACAATTTACAGTTATTCATGACTTTTACATCCAAAATATCAAAATCTGTTAAACATAATTTGAGCTCAGAGCCTCCTTGTAATCCTAAAGCTGAGATAAAAGAATTAACAATCAGTCAGAGTGCTACTGATTCAGATTATGTGGGAAATCAGAGTGACCTGTCCTATGAAATAATTCCAGCAGCTGAAATGACCATTAATTCATGGTGGTGTTTATTATGTACAATTCATAAATGGAAGGCAAAAGATTTACTATAGTACAAACATGATTATCCTGAAGAGAGGAAGGACTTGGAATAAAGTCAGACAACAGAGATCCCAGGTTATGAAGGAAATCATAAAAAAAAATACAAATATTTGATGGCTAGTTCCTCTCCAACTAGCTCTTGATGCCGTTCATATGCAGGCTATTTAAGATCTTTTAGTCAACTTCCTCTATAAGACAGACTAAAGATTGCGAATCTTTTACCAGGAGAGACTCTTCTTGCCTTCTCCTCTCTGCTGAATTTAGCAATTTTTGGTTCTCTCAAGCTTATTTCAAGTTTAAACAACTCCCTCACTTTCAGGATCAGTATAACTGTGTCCTTGAGGCAATTCACATCTTAGTTCTTGTCACTGTGTGGCACTTTATGCCCCTTTCATCTTCTGACTTCTGCTCCCTAACTTTCTACATCCTGTCCCCAACATGTCATCTGTTGTTCAAGCCTCGGTTACCTCGTCTTCATCCCAGCCGATTCCCCAGATCCATGCTCTTGGACTCAAGCATCAACCCATTCCTGAAACAATAATGCATTATTTCTGAACAACAGCCAGTACCAACACCCAAGCTATTACTGCTCTCTTCCTTCCACACAGTTAGTCCTACAGGGCATGGACTCCCTTTATATTTATGTCTTGTACAGCCCCAAGCACACTGTAAGCATTTAATGCATAAAATAAATAACAAGAGACATGCAGCTCTGCCGGAGACAAGAGGGAGCATTGAAGAAGCTAATCAAACTTGTACTGCGCGAGGTGGTGCTTCAGCTTACAAAACACTCACAAAAGATAACTGCGGCAGGGAGGAGGAGACATACAGCTCTTAATATTGACCGAGGAAATATTCTGGTGTGTCTTTAATTTAAAGGCCTTACATAACCCTTGTGATTACAAAGGCACAACCCATATGTACACGACAGGCATTTTGTTGCTCACCTGAACAGCCCAGTTTCCAGATGCATGAGATAACCCTTTAGGTGTCAGAGTATTTTTTTAAAGACATCAAGAACAGAGAAGTTTACCACAGTCCTGATCATTCAATGGTTGATTACCATGGCCTTTATCTAAACACATCCTTTCACCATGTAACCTCAGCTATGTGTCATCCAAAGCTATAGGTCTGTCTGTTAGACTGATTTGCTGCAAGCACAGAAGCTTTCCTTATTAGGTAATTGTAGGCTGGGGTCAATTTTCTCTTTTTATAGCTAGGAACTATCAGACTTTTAAAGTTTCCAGATGTAAAGCAAACTTTTCAGCTCTCCAACCATTTTTCAACTGCCTTCCTACATCTTTGCCAATGAAACCATTTCTATGATGCCTATCAGAAGCGTGCAACTGTTTTTGTTAGGATCCTAGAAGTGCTATAAACAGCGATACAAACTCGCTTCTTATGTCTGCACATAGAAATTGTTCCAAGAATCAGTTTTAAGGCAGTAAAAATGGTTTACATTAATTTAGCAGCTCCCAATAAGCTTCTAGTTCACATTTCACCATTAAGTATGACACATGCTCAGCCCTGATCTTGGGCAGTATTAATCATTTAAACAACAATGTTGTACAATGCAAATTTAAATGCCACGACACAAATATAAGACTGTGGTTTTGTACTTAGATGTTTTGCTGTGGGTTTTTTTTGGGGGGGGATGTTGTTTGTTTGTGTGTTTGTTTTACTGTTAGAGCACTAATATGCATTAGCAACTGCATTTTTGTGCAGACAGGGGAAGACAGCCTTGACTGCGCTGACAGCAAGTCAACCCAGTACTCCCCTGCCATGTATGACCTGGCTAAGGGAGGTGACATAACATACAGAGTCTGTTGTCCACCAGGACATTACAGAGCATCAGTCACTGCATCTTCGTGGTCTCACTAATGAAAATGCACGTTTTCCAGCAGGACATCAAAGCCACACCTATCCTGTTGACATATTCTTTCTGTTGACCAAAGTTCATCAAAGTAGCAGAGATTTATCTTCCACTATAAACATGCCATTTCAAAAAAATTAGTTCTCATGCTTCAGTTGTTTACAGTATTGACTTTCTATTACTTTATCTATGATAACATCTTGATGGATAAATAGGACAATTTAGTACTACAGTAAGAAGCCTCAGGCTCTGAAGTTTTCCCAAACACATCAATTATTGTGCCTTTAAATCTAAACAAATACAAAAAAATCCCAACAAAACAAGCAAAACCAAGCCCAAACAAAATACTTCTGTTTATTCAGGAATGCATATTTTTTCCCCACAAAGTTACCAGGAATGAAAATAAGAGATGTGCTTTATTAATCAAAAAGTCCTTTCTTAGATTAGTTTTGACACCTTTCCCATTTGAATGATGTGGCTCAACATTTTGTTTATCATTATCATAATTTATACATCATCACAGGTGAACCTGGTGCTTTACAGAGACCTAGAATGACAAGACCCTGCCCTGAGGTGCTTACAGTCTAAATTAGATGTACAAGTATTTCTATCACTATTGCTGATACAAAATTCCTGCTTTAAGGTGTGGCACTGAATCTGGGTCCCTCCGGATATTCATGTAAGGAATAAACCACATGTGAATGGGAGTCAGGAAAAAGAAGTTAGGGTCTTTATTTCACAAGAGCCTAAGTTTTATTTTATGTAATCGGGCCTGTTTAACATATCTTACAGTGTCCAACCACGGCTCTTGGCAGACTTTTACAATGTTTAAGGGCACTGTTAGAGTGATCTTTCCCTCAGTGTATCATCCCAGGATTCAGAAATCAGCAGTCGAGGGACTTCCTCAGCCTGAGGTCACATGTAAACCACTGAATTTAATTATTATAAAATAACATTAAGCCAATCCTTAAATTAGTTTATCTAGTCCTGTTTTGAACACATTTATACTTTTTGCTTCCACAGCTCCCCTGTGGCTACAAGTTCCAGAATTAAATCATGCACTATGAGAAGAAGTATGTCCTTTTACTTGTTTTGAAGCTATTCTCCAACAATTTCAAGGGGCAGTCCATGTCACTTGCTTTGTTGCTCTGTGCAATTCATGACTCACAAATTTCTACATCCTACTCTTTCTTTGTTCTTTTAAAAGCAAAAACGACTTATCTGTTATATTTGCCCTTGTCTAAAGCCTGGAATTCACTTGTGAACATCTTGGTCACACTTCTCTGGGTCTTCCTAGTTCTATTGCATCCCGTGTCTGCATTAGTAACCAAAACTGGGGAAACCCAGCATGTGAGCAAACTACATATGTGAAAAGTAGCGACATGATGCCCTTTGCTTTTGCTCTCTCCATTTCTTTCTAATAACTGATAACATTTTAATGGTCATTCCTAACAAACTGATTCTGATGTCCCATCTCACTACAAAACTCATCATGGCCATAACAAATCTCTTCTACTTATTTAAATTTTACATATCCCGGGATGTGATGAGATGAAGGACTAGAGCCATTGAGGTAATTTTGGGTGTCTTTGCTACTACCTTAAGAGGCATCTCCAGAAATGTTATGAACAGTGACACAGGGCTCTCACTCAGCACTGAAACCTAAAAATCTCTTTCCTGAGATATCTTCTTGCTCCTCACATGATAATGGCTTCATGACAGAGAACTGAAGGAGCAAAATAGGGAAACAATAAACAGGCTTGTGTTTGCAGAAGGTTTGCTCTTGTCTACTTTTCTCTGTTAGTGCTACAGGAGCATAATATGATTTTCTCTTTTTTCTTTTTTATCAAAAAAGTAACAGATTCAGAACCAAACATTTAAACATGACCTATAAACTGCTGTCTTAATCTGATGAACTGAATCTTTATTTTCACGCACAAAAATTGGGGAATTCAGTAATTTCTTCAAAGCTTACTTTTAATATATTAAGTTCTGTCATGCTTACTAAAGTTATGTAGTTTTTTATCCTGAAAATACTTCATTGATAGCAATGAATTTAGGAAGTAAGAATTTTTCAAGGTAGGTAGCTGTACAAGAAACAAACTTGGAGTCTTTAAGTCGAAAAGTGTATTTACTTTACAATTAGATCGTTCTTCCTGAGAATATTCTCAAAAACAATCAAACACCTACCTTTTTGAGAACAAAGTTGTAAGAAATGTTTAGCAAACCCACACACACATATTCAATTATTTTAATCTTCAGTCATAAGTCAATACTTGCAGCACTTAATCATTTTTGATTCCCTTCCTTGAAATCCCTTCAATTTATCAATGCCTTTTAAAATACAGATTCTGTAAAATGTAGTGGAGCAGTTTTTTATGAAGAAATGAGTGGTCATTAGCAATGTGCTCAAGTGAAAATAAATGTTAAAGATTAAATGTACTTTTGAATAAAGAGTAACTATTATTTCATGTTGATGAAAATCATCTTTTCCCCCTTCCTGAAAACTAAATAAAACTTTCATCAAAATTGCATTCACTGGACTTTTTGAGGCACTCGTATGCATATGAGATTGGGCTTTTTTCCATGTATGTGGCTGGATGTATTTTAATCAGATGACCAGATCTCAATTATGCTACAACTCTGCTGAAGAGTCAAAAAACCCCAGTATCAACAGGCTTTTGGATTGTGTACGATTTTCTGCATTATTTACAGGCTGGCTGTTGACCAAATTAAGTATGAGAAATTAAAAGATTGGAAGCAGTCAAGCAAATTATTGTTGTACATACTGGTAGCACTCAAGCAAATTATTGTTGTACGTACTGGTCTATGCACATTAAGGCAGTCCTGTACCATTCATTGTCTGCTTAGGGATATCTTGTTACTTCAGTGTGTGAAACAATTCAGTTTTTCCTCTCCAAGAAGACACGCTGAACAAAGCTAACTCATGGAAACTGCTGTGAAGCAGCAGGTGGCTGAGGTAAGCAGGAGAAGCAGGAGATAGAAATCAGTATCAGCAATAAGTACAGACACCTCTGCACAGTTACCCAAAGTGACAGTGATGAAAACCAAGCCTTAGTTAAGATCTGTGAAGGCAGCTCACTACCTTTGTCGAGGAGACATAAACTCATGGCGGTACAGGACCCTATACAACAGCCTCCAATTCCTTGAAAAGTCAGGCTACACTGGTGAAATTGACCCAACCACATTACTTCTTATGGGATGACTATTCTTTCAGGCTTCTAAGCCCTCAGAAAGATATATCTGTAAACATATACATAGTTTACCTTTATAGCTCTCCCTGCTGCTTACTTAGAATAGAAAAATAACCCTTAAAAGAAGCACCAGTGGTCCAGATTAGAGCATAGAATTTGGACCTGAAGTTATACTCTCAGCTTAAGGAGAGTGTATACCTATGACAACAGATATTTTAGATGTACTTGCAAATTGAGGCATATCACAGACTGGTGACCTAAAACTGACACATTTGGAAGTAGTGGCTTTTACTTCAGCATTTGTTTTCCTATGTCCAAAGACCTCTGAGAGTTTTGGGAGGAAAATCTTTCGCATGAAAGGAGTGGCTATCTTTGTACTCAGTAAAAATATTTCTAAAACATATGTTGACACCTGAGGCCAAATTCACCCATCTAAATCTCTGCACCTCAATTCATCTTAGATGCCATTGGTAGCCAGTGGGAAATGACAGGCATTTCTTACAAACAACTCACACCTCAGTCAGCTTATGCTGTTGCTCCAGGTGCCTCTCCGTGTGTACTAACTCCAAATGACACTGGCACTTACGGGAGTCACGTTCCCAAAGTACGTGTCTCAGGTCAGTTAATTGGGAAGAACTGAGGCATTTGTATCCTGTAAACTCATTTGGAAATTCCAACTCTCTTTCAACAGACAATGCAAGGCTGCTACACTTTTCAACCCAGAAACTGGCTGCAGTGACACCAGCTTTGGGGTTATGTGCCTTTTTGGAGGAGCTGTCTCCAGGCATCCTGAGTCAAGGTTTTACTAGAGACTAAATGTGATGTTCACCTTCAGTTCTAGATCTGGCATTTCCCTGTCCTGAGCACTCCTAGCAAATGAGAAAAGCACCTCGAGAATTCCCTCTTGCACCTCAGTCAGGTATTCCCCCTCATGTGAGGTGAGAAGATGAATTTTAAACCAGGCACAAGGGAAAGAGGCTCTGTCGGAGCATATAACTACTCACCCAGATATTGCTAAACCCACTAGTGCTTCCTGGAAAAGACTTATTTCCTTGAAAGTGGACTATGCTGATCTGAAATTGGACATGTCTATATTATTTCCTGCAAAACTGCATATCCTTTCTGAGGGGCATAAATTTCTTTTTTATGATTACGATGATGCAAAGCAATTTTAAATGCCCGGAGGAGAGAACTAGAAAAGACGAATGAAAAGGAATTGAATGATTCATTAGAGTCAGAAGAAGATTTGATGAGGAATTCTATAATTCTAGATTCTTAATTTAATTGCATCTCTCTCTATTAATTTTCACCCTTCTTTACCTTCCTGGAGCTTCATAAAAAATATAATTTTTAAGACGTCCTTATCTTACAGCACCAAGCAAGAAATATAACACTGTTTATTCTGTTTGGACAGTACATTTGAGTTTGAGGTTGGTGATTTATTAGACTTCTCAGGTACTAGCTATACCTGTATACCTGGAATGTCCCAATTCCTGTTTCAGTAAAATTATGCCTTTGACATAAATTCCTGACTATTTGTGAACTTTATAACATTTTCTGTGGCTAGGAGATGAGTGCTGTGACCTCTCTGCTTATTTGCTCAGGTATTGGCTAAAATCTCTTTTCGCTCACATTGCTCCTAGGCACAGGAGTGCTGCTGAAATCAATGGAGCTGTTGAGGATTTACACTCATGAGCACAATCTTGCCTATATCTGTATAGAGGTGTTCTTGAGGATATTGTTATGCTTTGGATCAAACTATGAAATTCATCATCTAATAATCAATCTATAGGTTTTTCTTTATACTAAATATCTGCCATATGAGGCTTTCAGTTGTCACAAAGAACCAATTCATATGAGATGAGGTTCTACCCTCCAAATTACTAATCTGATTTAATTTCTCTTTGATTCAATAGGCTTTGATTTGGTCTTACAGAATTCCTCTAGCCTACCTTTTCTGAAAACTGTTCCCTCCACTGTTGTTTCAAAGATTTGGTTGATTTCTGTGTTCACCACTATTCTAGGCTAAGGATCATCTTTAAATCAACTGCTCAAACAGAAGCAGCCAAATGCTAAAAGACACTTTCTTAACATTGGGAAAAAAATTTAATAAATTACATATCCTTATTTCATGTTCATAAACTGCAAACAGTTCAGCAGAAGTACAAATTATTCTCATGTTCAAACATTATATGCATACATTGTCCCAGAGTACTCTGCCAGATCTGCCATCACCTCTGTGAACCCAGATGGGAAAGATCTTTCTTCAGAGAAATGCAGAGCAGGATAAAGGTGCATAGGTGCACTTTGACTTGAACTACTTTCTTAAAAGGGATTTTTGCTACTCCATGCTGTGTTTCTAAAACACGTAACAATCATCTCTTCTCCTCATTGCCATCTCACCCCTACACACTTTTCCTTCATTTCCCGAGCAGCTTTTCTTCTCATACAATTTTCCTGACAAAACTTATTATTAAAAATAATTTGATTTTTTTCCACAAGTCCTATCATCTGCATTTTCAGAGAACCCATGCCACCTGTTCCTCCTCAGCAGGACAATTTTACACAGTATTTTTTTTTCCATTTTACAAGTAGTATGGCCAACAGTTAATTTCAAAGGATCATCTCCTTTGAGGGCTGCAGTCTACTTCTGCTACATCAAAATGAAAATTTTATAAAAATTAATAGTGCCCAGAAACACACGGCACATATAAAGTTCCTGTAAATTCACTAGTAATTTCTTATCAGCTAAGAGAAAAAAGGAAAAATTAGTTACAATACTTCAACAATGACCCTTTGTTTCTGAAACAGTTCAGCAATAGGCTTGGGGTTTTTTGGCTATTCTAATGTCAATCACTGACATGTAATTCTCCATCCCCCCATTACTACTTAACTGTATTTAGGTAATTCAGAAAACCATTGACTTGACAATTTCATCCCAGACCCTATAAATATGTTTTCTCAGCACGACTCAATAGAAGTGTCTCTGTCCTTAATATTAGGTACTTATGGAAGTGTATGCATCATTAAGAGTGCATGAGTACATCTATACAGAGAGACATAACTCTCCAGGTACAAGTATAGGAATAAGTGTAGCTATAAATATTATTAAATCATTCAAATATTTGTGTGAAATGAACCTAGGAAGTACCTCTTATATTTACCTGTTTTAGCTAGTGATTAACGTTACAATGCATATTTTACAAATGTCTGTAGTGAAGCCCATGTATGCAAGTGACATGCTCATTATCATTCTAGAAAAAAACCTGATTTCAAAGGAAAAGGATTTGCTGTGGTACTGTAGTTCCTTTGATTAAAAAACAACCAACCAACCAACCAAACTAAAAAACCAAAAACACAAACCAAAACAGAAGCCAGGACAAAAGCACATCCCTCCCTCTTATTCTAAGATATGCTCTACTTGAAATAAAAGTAATTTCACAACTCTAACTATGAGGGAAAGGTAGCACTTACACAGTCACTGTATTCAGATCACTACGTTATTATACCCTCAAGAGAGGAGACAGGAAAATTTGGGTGAGGAAGAAGAAAACAAATCTAAAATACTCCCCTGACCAGAGAGGTCAGAGCTCTTTTATCCTCAGCAGAGCATTTTCAAATGAAAAAATGTGAGTGTCTTCTCTTAATGCACTGAACACTAATTTGCCTGTACAACAGACTAACTCCTATATAAACATTAAACATTTATTTTTATCCTGCATAAATAGAAACAGAAGCAGTGCTTCTAACATCTGTCATTGCTGGAATAATCATGCTGCTGTGCAATTATTATGCTGGGATCCTTTTACAAAATGAAAACAGCATTCATTCACAATTATTCATTACAGTAGGGCCCTCTCTCCTCCTGTGATTGTTACTTAAGACGAAACAGCTCTCTCGTTTTCACTGACTAAAACTGGCTTATCAGTGAGCTTTTTGCTTACAGATAAATTTTCCTCTGGGTCAGTCTAACTTAATTTTAAGAGGTTGCATTGCATTATATTATAAATTAATTATATCAACTGCCTGCAGTTTAATACACTTTAAGGAATAGTTAATGCACTGCTGCAGTTCTTAGTGACAAATTACTCCTTGTGCTATTATTTCAGACTCACACTGGTTAGGATTACTCCTCTGTCTCCTCCCATTGACATGATCCCATAACAGGATGAATGCATTTTACACTAAACATTTAAACAATAAATGGAGAGAGAGAGAGAGAGAGAGAGAGAGAGAGAGAGAGAGTGAGTGTGGGAATATTAACGAGCAGAGAAACTTCACGAGGACAGCAATGAGATGAAAGCAACGTTGCTATTAAGGAATGTTTTCACTCCTGCCTGTCTATCACAAGGCCGAATCTTTAGATAAGGGTTTTTCAGCATGATACAAGATGTTATCAAATGCTGTTGTACAATATTTAGTCTCAAGGGCTGACTTAAAAGAAATGGCATCAACTATAAAACAAAACAACACACCGCCACCAAAGAAAAGTGGAAAGCAAGTGCAGCAAAGGGTTCAAGTTTGATGCACAGTTATTATCACAGCTCTGCTTTCCCATTGAGCTGATTTTTATCTGTACTGGATATCACTGATAAGTATACTTTATGTCTATACGTGTTTGTGTGTACGTGTGCATTTCCTCCCTAAAAGGGGACCGTGAAAGTGTAGGGGGGGGAGAGAGTATAAAATTGAATGCAGGCTGCCAAGATGGAAATGATATTTGTTTTCTATCACACCAGAGATGCACCATTCCAGCTTTTGTCCTTCAAAGCTGTGAGAGACCACGCTTTAATGCCTGCAGGTTGACCATGCATTGTTATTATACAGTCTTCATGTTCACATCATGTGTCATCTGACCAAAGGAGAGTCTACAAAGTGAAAGCCTCATGCAAAATTTATGCTTATATGGCTGTTTCAGTCAGTGGAAAAATCAATACTGCAGGCTTGATGCACAGAAATGACTGAGTGCTCTCTGACTGACACTAAAAGCACTGGGAGATTGAGGGGCTGCATTTGCCGTTCAAGGAATTGAGTGTATTAGAGCTCTTATAATAGTCTGCTCACCTTATATTAGCCTTTCCTTGGGATTATTTTTTGATAACAATTATGATTGTGGGGTTTAAGGCAATTACACTATTACAAAGAAAAAGCTGCTTTTTATGTCCTGTAAAGCTGTCATATATTTCACACCACAACTGCCTTCCAATTATTTTGTTACAATGCACTTTGGAAGCAAAATGTCCTAACTGATATATATTAGTCCTTTATGTTTTATAAATAAAAATCAAAGCTGTAATGTAATCCTTCAAAAGAGGCTTCACAGTTTCCCTGATGTTATTTTAAAAAGAATAAAATGCAATGTGTGTTGTAAGTCTTAAAAAAGACATACACAGAAGCTGTTTTTATATGGAAGTACAACACAAGTGGGGGATACTGCACAGATTGGACAGACTGTTGTAGCTCAAGATGCTAATACTGCCTATTAAACATGGATGGATATGGTCCACAAAAATGGAGTTTAACAAAAGAAAAGAAACAAAATCTACCTGCTCAGAGGCTTTTTAGAAAAGCATTTTCAAGATGTAGTTTAATGTTAGAGTGAATGTCCTGCCATAATGACTCAAGGAATTAGACATAGAAGTGAGCATCAGAAAATGGACAAAATTAATGTTTGAAATAAGAAACAAACTCTTGTAACCTACTTAAATTACACATATTCCCTCAATCAAAAAATACCTCTGGTCAGAACAGGAATGTACTACAATCTTGTCACTGTAAACACACAGAGATATTTTATTAGATGGCATTACAAGCTGGTCAGCAAGCTGGTCAGCATGCTTCTACTTTTATTATAACTCGTAAATAATGAGCAAAATTATTAATACAGATTATAAGAAAGGATCAAGAAATTGCTAGTAGGTTTAGAAATCCCTGAATTCCATAGCAATAGTAATTATATTATTACAAAATACGCTTCACTCCCATATTTAGCTTTTTGCCATCTATGCACTGAGGTGGGTAAAAATATGGCCCTTTCTAGCCATAAAGAAAAGAAAAATTGATGAAAGTAAAACACTCCAGCTGCCTTGCAATGCACTGGTGTTTTTGTGCTATAGAAATACAGTTGATACTATCTAGTTGAATTCTTAAAAATTAAAAATTACTACCTCTGCAGCTCCTGTAGCAGAGGTAATGCCACCTGCAAGCAGCTAAGTACAGACTATTTTGCCCCAAAAAATTTCACAAAGTTGTGTCTAATAGCTGAATAGTGCCATGAAACTGAGTACCCTGATTACCTCTTTTCTAAAGCAAAAATTTCTGCTACTAGGGCTTGTAAATTTAAAATAAAATTTGCCATCAAGTTTCTGTATTTTTGTGTGGGTATGTAGTGGGGGTTCATGACCCTTTTGAGTTTAGAACCCCCAAGAAACAGCTGCCATCCACAGAAGCCAGACTGGCACAGCTATAAACCAGCTCTGAAGCCCCATTCATGTGTCATTCAGGCACCACTTCCAAGACATGAGACCGTCTGCTTTCAGTGACGTCATTAAAAATGCTGAAGCGGCCAACTTCCCTCAGATCAAGGCCCCACGTTCTGTTTTTTCGTCACACTAATCCCCTACCTGAAATGAGTAGAAAGTTTGTCTGTGGAGTGACTGCACTGATTTGGGCCCTCCTGGAGCACAGAAGGGACAGGTACCAGGCTGATCATGTAGCTGCAACAAACCTACATGGGCAGTGGAAAGGAGACTCAGTGAATTCTTTTTGGTGAGAGGACGAATTTTTGTCTGCTTGCTGTGAGAAGATGGAAGGAAGAAGCAAGGCTGACTCCGAGAGTAGATAGCTAATTGACACCTGGTAGGAATTAGCCACTGCAGAGTCACATTGTAGCTCCACAGGAGTCTGTCAAGCCTACAATGTCTCTGAACGAATACTGAAACCAACTTCTTCCTGCTGATTGGGAAAAAAACCCTACAGGGAACACAGACATTGACAGTACACCTTAGAGTATGGATGCTGTCATATAAATCCCTAGCTTGCCTATTTTTTCTATCACCGTGGGGAGAGGTTATGCATATACCTAGCAGCACAGAGAAACATGTGGGGCAATGTGTAGCTTCTGCCTACAGAAGTTGTAACCAACAGCACAGAAAAAGGCCTCAGAGTTTGAAGATGTCTTCCAGTAACCTAGGTTTCTCTGTTTTTTGTCCTTTTTTTGGTCCTTTTTTTTTTTTTCTGAGTAATGAGACACCTCTCCAGTAGATGATTTAAAAGAAGAAACAAAAAGAAGAGGAAAGATCACAGATGAAATGATAAAATATACTGTTTCTCTTGATGTCTCTTTTCACTTAGCCTAAATGATTAACAGTGTGGATAGGTAATCTCGACTAGAAATACAACAGCACATCAGCTGTGAAAACAGCCCTTTTAGCTCTGAGTGGACGAATGAGAGGGCTGAGAAGGAAGACTGATTTCAGGCTCACAGATGACTGTTGCTGGAAGGAATCAACACCATCCTATTTACAAATTAAATACAAATTATATACATTAAATACAAATTATATACAAATTAGTATATTCTCCTTTGACAGTATTTGGGCCTCATCAGGCATGCAAAATTAAAGAAAAAAGGCTGTGTACAGAACATTCTCATAAGTTGAAGGTGTCCCACCATCATACAGATGCTGAGATGAAAACCAAAAGCTCTGTTTTTACCCTTTCCTATGGAAACCACTCCTCTGGCTGCAGTTTCTTCACCTGTAGATTCCTCACCAACTTACAAGACTTGACTTAAGGAAGATGACAGAACCAGACTAGCAAAAAGTTCCCCTGAAACGAGTCCAAACTTCAGGGTCCAAGGTAACTGAGGAGAAGACACATCTGGCTGTTTCTACAGTGCGGTCATTTCTTCATTTGTCCGTATCATAACCCATTCACTATCCCCATTAAAGAAATAGCTATGATTATCTCTGCTCAAACCCAGATGCTCTCTCTCCTAGTCTTTTTTTCCCCAAAACAAATGATCTTACAAAAATGCCACATTAAAAATGTATTATAAGAAATGTTTTAGCACTTGGATACTGAAAAGTAACAGCAACTAGGTAAAGGTTACTTTTAAAGTAATAATGTGTTCAATATATCACAAGACACACAGGTTTTCTTCAAATATCTTACAGTTTACTGAGAAAGTAGACATTGAAAATATGTATGCTAGTATCCACAGACCTATTCCACTGTCCTCACATTTATAAAGGTTTACCATCAAACTCTGGCCATGTAGATGGTGAATTAAATTCAGCTTATTACACAACAGCTTGCTTTTCTTCCATTGTGAGCTGCTCTCATGCACACAGCTAGAACTGGGAGCTGCCCAAGACAAGCACAATTGTTTTAATGTGCATTTGTGAAGGTTCCAGCATGTGAGGTCTTTGATCAGTGCCACTAAGTACTAGTGGGGTACAAATAAACCCTAGCACTACGAGATCCACTCAAAGAGTGAAACGTTACCTAATGTGAAAAGTTCTATAAAAATACAAAGAAAAAACCAAAACCTATAAACTGTGAAAGTGCAAAACTATAGCAGGAAGAAAGCATAGAAGAAACCAAGAAATTACATATATGGTGTATTTCAACCTGTTAAATGAAAAACTTGAAAACTTTTGGAAAATGTTTAAGTGTGTGCATATACACACATGAAATTTAAAGGTAGATGAGGTTAATATGCATATCTGCCACTATCAATAATCACTGCTAATATGTCTCTAGAATTGATATAAGTAGGTGACCTGAGAGTGAAGGCAAGAACAGTATATCCATGCATAAGTAACTGCTAATTCAGAAGATGCTCAATATTTTTACAGAGGTATTTTCATTCTATATCAACAGATTGACCAAAAGAAGGAAGAAGATATGAGCAAACTTACAGGGAATGAGCAGACCATTAATGACATGGAACACAAACATTTACAAAAGATTGGTAGTGGTGCAAGGCTTCTCAGGAGACCAGACTGAAAAGTATATATCCTAGCAACTGAGCTCAGAAAGGATATGGACCTTTAACAAGATGTGTTAGGAAAGGGAGAAGAAAAATGACCAAAATAAGAAAGATGATGCAAAACAGTTTAACTAATTGTAGAGAGCAACTATAGCAAGTTTTGGGTAAAGTTTGTGTGTACAAGGGAGGAAATAAAGAAGTTAAAGACAGGTTAAATGACAGGCTAATGAAGGAGACGTTGTCAGAAGTGCCAGACAAGGGTGAATGCTAAGACATCTCTGAAAAAACAAAATGTCAGAAAGACAATCCAAGACAGCTTTGGGGAAGTCAGCGGAAGATGGATACACCCATAAGTCACCACTGTGGAGACTCTAAGTGAAGCTATGTCAGAGATATGTTAAAATCAGCATAGCTTTCAAATAAATAAATAAATAAATAAATTTAATAATTAAGGATTATTAAATGTTATTTGTGTAAGAACAATAGTTTCATTACCTCAAAGAAGCACATTTTGTGTGTTGATATTTTCCTCTGAAAAAAATGTAGTATTTTTATTGTTTATAACATCAAGTTTGAAGGAAATTCAATGAGAAACAGTTGAACAGGCTATGTCCCTAATAGTACAAATATCTTTTGAACAGTTAAAAAGGGATGTTTTTTTGACTAATAAGAGATGTAAAGAGGGCTCCTTTTAACTTTCTCACTTATTTTCCTATTCCCTACGCTATAATTCTGTTTCTACTGAGTAAATGGAACTGCCTTATTATTCTGCATGAGCTTAACCATGGGTTTACTTTGTCTTGTTTTCCTGCTTAAGAAATTCATTGAAAAAATGTTTACTAGACAACAGCCACTGACAAAATACACAGCTGGAAAACATACCTTCCAAGGTGGTTCCCTCACGTAAATTGCCTGTGTGGAGTCCTATTAGACTGCCAACCTTAATTATGCTGAGCAGTACCACACAAAAATCAGGGGGATAATAATATTATACATTAAAATACAAGTCCACATAGTAAACACAATGTGTTCTAGAGCAGGAATACTCAACAGGTGATAGAGGCATAAAAAGCCTCTCTCACCTCAATACCTGTGAACTAATATAATCTAATACATTACAAGATTAACTGAGAAAGGGGGAAAACATACTGTTATAAAAACAAGGATCTTGCAGCTGGAGGACAAGTTGGACTCCCCCTCTAATTTAAGGTTATTACCTTCTGAATGATGCACCAACGCATCTGAAATCTTCACTGAATGTTCACAAAACTAAGCGCATTTTTTCTGTTAAATTCATAACTCAGAAACATAATACACGTATTTACAGGAACGTATGTTTGCTGATCTAATGGATTGAGCATGAACAAGTGGAAAAAAGTTTGAATGGCTGTACAATAAAATACACTGATAATTAGTTGAATCAAGAATTTAAAGAAGTCAACAGATGTGGAAAGTCATTATCCATGTAACTTTCACTTCTTTTGTAGTTGGAAAGAGACAGTGACAGCAGAGATGAGCTACTGTGACACTCCTGAAAAGCCATTTGCTTTGAAAATCAATATATCTCAACAAGTTTTGGAAGTGTTTTCTCCTAGAGATAAGTTACAAATAAGAGACAGGTGGCAAAAACCCTTAAAGCCATTTTTTTAGATTTGCATTCAGCGGTACAGTAAATTGTTAATTTAATGCTGAGCATTTCTTCAGAGGCATAGTTTTAATTACTACATTTCAGAGAGAAAATTAAAGTGATTACTCTCTTTGCTTTCTCCTCTTCAACACTTTCTGGAATATATAGGGCATTTCTGAGGTGATCAGAAGGATTTGTGATTTGTTGGCAGTTGGGTTCCACTGTGCTACTGCCACTTTGAAAACCATCCCATGTGGAAGTCTCTCCTGTCCCATCCTTGCCTAACCCAAATCAGCTTGTGAGCAGAACAGGATGCCCCATACTTCAAATCATTGCACCATTTTTTATCTCGTGCTTTTCCTTTCAACAATCTTGAATCTTAGTCTTCTCTCCCTTCTACTCTATTGTTGATGTATCTCACTATCCCAAACACTTTATGAGGAAGCCACCAGCTTCCTCTTCATATTCTGCTTTCTTAAGTCCTCTTTACACATAGTATTGCTCTGAGGTATTCCAAGGGAAAGCTGACAAAATATAATGTAGTTACAACTTTCTCCTTCCAACCATCAGTTTCTTATTTATTGTGCCACTTGCCCCATGAACTAGATCCTCTCTCCTCACTGGAGATATCTTCATTGTCATTTGTTCATCACCTTTCATGGTCTGATAGCTCTTCCTTTTTAAAATACTCATTTGCTTTATTTTTAGAAAAATAAACATATATAGAAATATATCAGCCTTAACTTAATCTTTGTCCTCACATGACACTACAACTACTGCCCCAGCTGTCGTCTTCACTTAATTAGTAATTAAACATATACTCACAATCACAGCATAAAGTTGTTTACTAATTTCACCGTATACCTTTACAATCTGTTTCCCAACATTTGCACTCAACAGAACTTGTTCAGATTCAGTGCTCTGTCCCAGAGCACTTCACATCTCACATTTCTAAATGCTTCATTGACATGCCTTGCAGAAGATCCTTCTAATTCCTCTTCTAGCTTTCAGTAAGTTTCTTCAGATCCCATTCCTGGCCCACATAATATTTTATCTGATTAATCTCAAACACATCAGTTCTGTCTATATGCTGACAACAAATAAATCTGCCTGTCAGTCAGATTCTTCATACATAGCCTATTTTAAGATTTTCCCTAACTACTTGCACAGCCAAAACTCTTGTCCAAACTCTTACAACAACATCCTTTTTTTGCCCAAGAAAAGAACTTGCTCTCCTTTTACTCTTCTAGAGTTGTTGCTGGTTCACCAAGACTACTATTTGAGATGTCTCTTCATATAATTTGGTTCACTTACCCTTTTTTAATCACATCAAATAGAAGCTACTTATTTTCATTTTCAAGGATTTGTATTGCCCACCTCTGTCCTTCCTCTTCTCCCATTATTTCTCATTTACTCTTCAAGGACAGACAGCATATATTAAGGCTACACTGACCACTACTGCTTTACTGGTTTCTGTAGGCCCTATCTGACCATATTAATCTGTGGTCTTCCGTATTACATGCAGCTTTGGGAGGCCTTCTAGTTTTTTATTTTTTGTGGACAGCATGATGGGATCTCAGTTTTTTCATCAGGCACCTATAAAACAAATTATAAACAAGCAAACAAACAAAATAACCATAATCTTTTGCAGAGACACTGCTCTCTAGGAAGTCTACGTAGACCAAGAACAAGTTGAGGGCAAGCTTTGCCTCACTGCTTTGTGGAAACAGAATAATAAAGAGATGTTGAAAACTCTTTAATAGCTTAGTAAGTTTAATAGCTACCTTTTAAGGCAGCTATTTAATAAGTTTAATACCTTACCTTTTAAGTTTAATAGCTGCTTTCAGAACTCAGAGGGAAACTTTTACCCTAAACTAAAACCTTGAGCAAAATTGCTATAAAGTGTGTTGAACCATGTAAAGTTAGGATGGTTGGTGCACCACGTTTCTCTTTTTTTTGTCCTCAGCTTCACAGAAAAGCACAAGGGAACACAACTACCTGTAAGCAAAGGTGGTTCTCCCTCTGAATCCTTCTGCTGGGACTGCAACCTATTGCTCTGCTTTTGCCAAGGAGCTCTGCAGTAAGGGTACAACACAGCTCTTTCTGTCTTCCTCCTTGTTCAGAACTTTTTCTGAACTTGAAGTACTTCAAATCTAGGGCATCAACACAAAGTATTTGTCTCCAGAAACATAAATCAAGGGTAGAGCAACTAAAATTAAGGTGGTACTAAGGAATACATGACACAGAATGAGAGGTCTATGTCTGCTTTAGTGGATGTTTATTTTTTTTTTAAGAAACAATTGTTGATCCTGTGATCTCCATTCTTTCCCAGGACGTTTCCTTTCTGTGAGTGTTTTTAGACTCTGAGAGTGAAAGGGAAGAAAATACTGTGTGGAAAGGAAGGGGATCACTTCAGTGGAAAAGGTTTGGAGACAGGTCTTGGGTTCTCTTGCTCCCTGACTTCCCAGCATCTTAATTTCCTCAGCAATGAAATGTATATAACAGTATGTAATAGTGATATTATTGGTGTTAATGCATGTTTAGATGGCAAGATACAAATCATGGCCACTATTTCTATACAATAAAGCCATGGTTGCCTGCTTTTTTTTAATTGTTTTTTTTCTTAATGCAGCTGTGCACAGATTTTCTTCAAAGATTATCTTTAAATCTACAAACCCACCACAACAAAATCAACTGTTCTATTAACTAGGCTTGGATATCTTTCAGGAGAACAAATGAGAACATCACTGACTAAAGTATCTCACCGGTCTTTCCCCCATAAAACATATGAGTTTCTTCCTGTCCTCTATACTCATATTAAATACGATGTGTTTTATCAGCAGCTTGAAAAAAGCAAAGTGAATGAGCATCTTTTACCACTTTAATGGCATATGAAAAAAGCCGGCAAGGCAAAGAAATGAGGCATGTTCAATGTGAGAAGAAATTAGCTCTGTTCTGTGCTGATCCCTCACTGTGCTGAGCTCATCTGTTTGGTATTGGAAAAGCCATGGCTGTTTCCATTTCAAATGATTCTAAAGCAGTGCATGTATCCTCCACTCTAGTCGGTTCCAGAATGACCTGAAGTTTTTTATTAATCACTTTGCATCACATTGCTTCCTGAAAATTAAATGCAGTGAATATTTGTCTTCTTGCATTGACCTGAAGTACCTGGTGACGAAGAAACCCAAGTGATATTTTTTAATTGTGAAACTATCTGTTCTTGTGCAAAGTTCTTGTATAAAATGCATTCCATCTCCAAATTCCGTAATAAAACCTCTAGAGAAGTACATCATAAAACTCTAGAGATGTACAACCAATATATAATGACCTCTTTATCCAACATTTTTTTTCATCCATGAGCTGAAAGAACAAAATGTAATCATAAACAACAGCTAACAGCATATATGCACCCTGCTTATAGATAAGCATAAACTACTTAAAAAGTTTTGATTTCAGCATTCCACTGAAGCTCAGCAAATCATCCAGTTCTATACCAGAAACTTCAGTGTCTTCCCCTGCAGTATCTTGGCAACTGTAAATGAATCTGCATGCACAATTCTAGAGAACAATTTGCAAGTCCTAAATCTGAGTTTCAATCTCTTTATCACTGAATTTTAAATGGACAAAAATACTGTTACGTTTTTAAATGAACCTTGCAAACTTCTTATAAGCCAATCACAGCTACTAGTTTCAAATATAGAGCGGATGGGTCATACTGAACTTGTGACCTATGTGTTCCTATGAAGAGATACAGATATGAATGATGGTAAAAATCATCTTGACATTAAGTTTTAGACTAGCTACATCATTTGTGCAGCATCAGTTTTACTTCCTTCCTTTGCCATCCATTGTCTACAATATGTGTTGATTACATGAGGAAATTACTTGGTTTCAGATGGTGTAATTCTGTTCATCTAGGTGAATTATGACTGCAACACAACAACACGTTTCCTATTCAGATCTTACATATGAACATTTTGTATTTCATACACCATGGTGACGAGTGCAGATGGGGACTCTGGTGGAAAACCTCTCACCTGAAGGAAACCTATTTTTGAGATTCCATTCCATCACCTTACCTGGCATCTTTTCTAAAGATGATGTTCTCAAAAAGTACAAAACCCCCTAACCCTGTATGCAGATTTCTTCCCTATCCCCAGTGAGATGGGATGATATCTGAGTTTGTTTTGCTTTCTCATTCTTCTCTGCCTCCCTCCTCTGTTCTCCCCAGGCAAATTTCTATCAGCTCTGATAACCTAGTCAAATTACAGATCATGTAATTAAACTGTTTAACAAATTCTTCTTCAGTTCTAGTTCAAACCTAGAACACAATGTCACTGTGAGCCATTAAACATTTCTACTCCTCCCTAGAAATGGATATACATGAGAGGTGGTTTAAGTGACTCTTCTATGTACAGCTGTTAAAAGATGCAGGATAAAAGGCGCTATATAAATGTAAGACATACTTTTTCGTAGTCCAATATTTTAGTGAAAGGTTAATTAATGTAAGCATGTATTAACAGAAATAAGAGCTTTGCATTCAACATTTTAAATGCAACATCTTGACAGGATGTAGATTATTTTATGCTGGAATAAAAAGCTGCTTGTAGTAAAATATTGTGATGATGGTCTGAAAAAGCTCTGAAATCAATAAATGACACATTACTGAAATTAGGGAGGCCTGACCTGCTCTTCTAGGAACAGCTAGTACATCAGATGGACTTTGTTTTATTTGACCTTAAATTTCTCACAATTGTTTTCTTTCTGGCAAGTTCTAAATTCCTTAAAGGAATTTAAAAGGAATGTTAAAACATTTTATTGGTGTTGCTGTTCTGGTTGTTTCTTAAATCAAATTTTGTTTTATACAAGATATGATGAAAGTTTAAACCAGAGAGAAATGTTAGAAGAGCAGAAGGTCCTTAGCAATTCCAGATCTTTCAAGTCTGTGATTTATTTGCAATGTAATTCAATTATTAAAAATAGACAGTATTTTCATATCTTTCAGTTCTGCTATACAAAAAATCACAAAAGCTAGATATTTTCTATTAGTGTTTGATAGCATGTAGTTACTGAGGCCATAAAAAAAAATAAAGGGCACTTACAGTCTTAGTATAAACTATGATTAATTTTTATTAGAATGATACATTTATATATTATAAACCAATGATTTATTTGTAGATTTTTTTTTCCTGCAAGTTTAGTAGTTTCCCTTGGTGCAGAATGCAGAATTGTATATGAGATATTTGAGTGTCTAAAACGATGTATGATAAATGAAGTAGCATGCTACTTATACGCTTATCATGTTCCTTGACTAGCAACAGGTTCAGCAAAGGGCACAGCCAGTAAATGAAATTTTCCACCAGGACAATATATCATCACAAGAAATGTATGCGCTGGAAACTTACAAGCTTGCTCGAGATGCGGACAAGGTGTGAAATGGCAAAAAAATGAGAAGCAGAAACAGCACATAGTAAATTTCAAATTCAGCTCTATTTCCATATTGGCTGAGCATGGTGCTTTAACTGTTTGAAGCAATGTATTTCAGAAAATAATAAAAATATACACACAAATTTAGCTCAGTTTTAATGCTAGGATAAATTTCTTTCATTAGATATCCTATAACTTCTTTTGAGAAAAGAAATTGTAAAGAGAGTAATCTACCGAGAGTATTTTTTTAATCCCCTTCAGAGTCAAAATATAAAACAACATCTTTAAATGCATATTTCTTCCTCAGAGTTACAGGCTGAAAATCTGCTCCAGGAAATGTTTATCATAACCTTCAAGACTCTGTGGAGAGCACTAATTAAAAATAATAATAAAAAACCCAAGAAAAAAAAAGCAACAGTGTCTGTATATTTCCCAGTGGAATTTAGTTTGTTTACAAAAACATTTCATAAAAAGAATTTCTGACATATAACCATTGAATCCTAAAAAACTATAAATACTCCTGTCTTCTTGCAAAAAGGTACACCAAATACCACGGAGAAACTCCTTGGCATCCTGGTGGTAGGTGGAAACATGGCTAAAAATACATTGAAAGTGTCTGTTTTTATGGTTACCAGCTGTACAGCCTCACTGAAGAGAGATCAGCCTTGGAAAATGTGGTCAGGTTCTGCAATTCTATCTTAAAGAAGCTTCTGAAATGTCTTGAAATTTAATTTCTGCACTGCAAGTCTAACATAATGACATTGCTGTGTCTATGTATTATGGTAGTGGCTGTATTTAAATGCTGAAACAATTTCATAAACTGAGTAGTAGATTCTGCTCTTTATGGCCTTATCAGATAAAATACACCTCTGGAGAGATTTGGCTGATTTAGTTTTACTGTGCACCATAATTTGAAAACCAGCAGAACATAGTTTGGGCCATAATGTCTTTCTATCACTTTTTTTTTTTAACCAGAATAGTCCCTCTCTGTCATATCTTTCTCTATCTTGCTTCCAAGTAGCAACCCTTCTCCAACATGTCACTGAAAACAATAGTAAAATACATTTATAGTTACACTCAAATATTTATTTCATAAATGTTCTATTCCTTGCCAAAGTATTTTGGGATGGACATCTTGTTTCCATGAGCTGAATTATCGCCACACTGTTCCAAAGATGTTAGTGACAAAAAGTCACAAAGAGATATACAAAAAGGAGTAATATTTCTTTGACAAACAAGAATTATCCCCTCTTCTGGACATAAATTTGCTGTGTTCACTCTCTAAGCTATACAGCCTTTCCTAGTGGCAGCACTGATGCAATTTAACCAAGGATTTTAACTGGACAACAAAACAGACTCTATGATACACCTTGCCTCCAGAAACAATATGTCTCACATTCCCAGACCGGCTTCATTTTTCATTCCCTGTGTTTAGGCCGTCTGTTTTATCCCCACAATGGCAAAATTTTGACCAGACTGGTATCAAAGGAAATTCTATTCCATACAATAGGCCCAGGACATGTGTCCACATTTTTGCTTAATTCCAGCCTTTAACCGTTTATGTTCTTTGGCTTTATGATTTATATTTTTGTGTCTCACCGCATATTGTGCCTCACACCCTATAGGATTTAATGTTTTTCTGTTCATCTCAAATACAGATTTAGTTTGCCTTTTGTGATTTTCTCTAACCTTTTATCTTTATAATACTAACTCGGAATCAAAATTTTCCTGCTTAGTCAGACTGCTGTTTTTTGAAGCACAGTGAATCAAAGTCTAAAAACACACACACAAAAGGCCATGAGAGCCATTTATGGTTTAAATAGGTAGAATTCAGTGAAGTCCATGTTCCTTGTAGTACACAAGACTAGACTGTCTAGCCATAGACCTCTGGAAATTTAGCACTAGATTGCCAGTTTCAGCAACAGCAGTCTAAGGAATAACTCTCAAAGTAAAATTAATTAGTTTTGCAACTCAGAGGAAAATGAGAGCACTCACTGCAAGCCTCCAGTTTGTGTCTTTTGCTCTCTCTCACAGGTCTCAGGATCTTTGCAATGTCTGGAACAAAAGACCTAATCTGCATGGTTGATGTCAAATGACAAGGCTTTATGCACCGTCTGGTTAACTTTGTCACTGGGCAATGACTGTTGTCTTCCAGGGGCAGGCTCACTGTCATCACTGACATAAGGAGACCACATGGGCTCTGTGACCATTTTCAGAGTGCTGATATTTCCTGTGCCAGCTGGTTTTGCCACGGTCCAAGTTAAAAAATTGAGGTACTGAAGTGCCTGAAAGCCACTCTCTAGTTCTGAAAGCCAGGCCCTTGCATTTATTCAAAGAGTAGTTTCTTTACCATTATTTCTTTATTCTATCCTTGCTGTATATAATATCTACCTTTCTGGACAACTTGCATATTTTCAGTGCCATTTGTTTCTCCTTGCCTTTTTGGATGGATTGCAGCTTTCACGAACATTATCTTCCACCCAGTTTCTGTTTCCTCCTTTTCTCATGATTGTTTTCCTGTTCCATAACATTCTGGTATTCTTTTGTTTAACCTATAACATTGACATTAGCAACCTCAACACATTCTGTAAAAGTACAGGAAAATACAGATCGCATTCATTTTCTTCTTGTTTTACAGAGCATAAGCACACCGGCAGTTAACCTAATGTCATCTTTCTAATTGCCACCCTTCTCAGGTGTGTCAATGAAGATAAAGACAATTGAACTTCATCACTGCTGCCATGGCAAGACGCAACATGAACTACTTAAAATATTTCAATTTTTTTTAACATAATGTCAGGTATCAAATCTTTTGGAAGACCTGTAAGGTCTGTTGATGGTAGTTGACAAAGTAATATGTTTATTTTGTACCATTTCACTCTGCTACTTCAATACCTTTCTAACAGATTGTTCCTTCTGAGACAAATAATATACTTACAACTATAAAACATACTATTCCGTAAATTGTCATGTGGAGAAACACAGGATCTTAATTAACAGAGATAGCAATGATTTAACTTCTATATCTGGTTTCAAAAGCTTGGGGACACTTTCCTCTTAGTCTGCATGGCACTGTGGTCTCTAGAGGAGCCCCTTAGCACTTATGTGGCTCCTAAAATTCATACTGCTTTCTTCCTTAAAAAGTCACCATTCTTATCTTACTTTGGCACTATGTACACAAAAGTTATGGGCATAGTTAGTAAACAAAACAAAGCAAATAAAAAATGACACATGTCTATGAGAAACAAGTGCTGAAAAAAAGAAGAAATTTTACACATCAATTCTTTGTTGCAGACTGTAGAAATTAATAAACTGCCCATACAACTGCCATATTTAATCCTGCTTCTACAAGCTGTACGGATACTAGGTTTTTATTCCAGGTTCTATGTTCAAAGCAACATTGAATTACCAACATTTCCAATTTTTTGAAACTTTCATAGATTTTTCTATAAGCAGCTCTTCCTTTCTACAGAATAAAAGATGGGATCTTTGTCAACTAGCAGCTTTATGGCTTGGACAGGACAACTCACATCGACCTTAAGGAGCTCCCTTGTCTGTGTGGAGGGCCATGGGAAAACATCAGAAGCAGCAAATGCAGTTAAGAGAAGATCTATTTTTACGATATCTTCTAACTCCCTGAAGAAATTATGAGGAATCATCAGCTAATAGTGTACTACTGTAAGTAACCTGGCGTTATGATACTGTAGTGCTACACAGTTGTTTCTTTGTTTAGACAAAAATAGGCTCCAACATGGGGCAGCACTCGATCTCTTTTATCATTCCATCTGATCAAAGACCATGGACTAATTTCCAAAAGTATATTAATAACCCTTTCACTCACAGAGTGCATGACCAAGAGAAATACTGCTCTCCTTACATTTTCCCTTGTCCTTGATGAACATAATGTTGATTTTACTGGAATTTTTCTCTTGCCATTTTGACATCAGTCAACTATTGATTTTAACGATACAAAATTATCCCTAATATTCACCCTTAGAAGACAGCTAGACTATATGTCCCAAATTTATGGATATTACAGGATTCATATAGTTATTTATTGGGGGGGTAGGAGGGATGAAAAAGAGACAGAGAAAGAGGACAGAACAGTCAAAGGAATTAGGCCCACTTGCCTCTGTAAAATAAGCTTCCCAGTCTTTGAAAGCCTAGAGAAATTAAATTTTGCCAATAAAAATTTGGTAGCATTTTCAATTAATTTCAGGAGAAATAGAGTCCTCATAACTAGGGTCAAGAGGAAAGACAATGGAAAAAATTGGGGTTTGTGGCTCATTTAAAGCACAGCCTCAAAACTAAAACCTTCTAAGGAAAGTGCTATGGATCTGAGGTTACATGAATTTAATATTAACTTTACAAATCAGGGACTTTATAATGAAATAGATCTCTTCATTAGACAATCTTCAACTACTTTATGGTCGGTGGAGATGCTATCTGATCATTCAGAGATGTACTTGTGGTTTGTAAAAATGGGGTCCCTGAAGATTATGAGAGTCAGTCTCTCCCCTGGGGCCTTTTTACTCTGCTGACACTTAGTGAAAATCTACCAGCAATACAGTCTCAAAAGCAGAATCATTAACTCATTCAAAGTCACAGGCACAAGGGTCTGGGGTTAGCAACTATTAATTAGTGTAATTATTCCCAGGATGACAACTACCAGCTGCAGGATCCACTTAACATCTATTTCTCAAAACTTGTCATTTTGCAATGCTAATGTTTCTAATAGGTTCATTTGCCATCATTTACTGATTACATTCACTATAGCATATTGTTTCAGATGGATAGGATGGAAAGCCAATACCTAATATTGACCTCTGTGGTATCCTGTGATTAGAAAGGCTGCTCCTACCATGATTAGCCACATCATTCTCTTGAAAATCATATATACTATTTGTGAAGAAATTGTGATATTTCTCCTCTTTCAAATATGCTTCTAAAATTAATTTCCTGGAGAAATAGCATGGTATGTTTCAAACTATACTCTTCTGTAATGCACTTGTTCACATTAAAACACTGAACATATTAGCTGTACAATCTGATTTTAATTTTACTTCAGCTAACAGTAATATGGACTTGGTATAATTTCAAACCTGATCCTCCAGTTTTGATTAGAAAAAAAAGAACATGAGAAGAGGGACAAGTCTACAGCCTGTGTTTGCTCAAGAGTGTCCAAACCCTACATGCTGCTGAGCCATGTTGAAAACCTGTGCAGTGCAAAGAAACTAGAACGCTTAGCATGCCTTCAAATGACACCTATGTATTTCCTAAAGGAACAGAGAGAAAGAAGTGGCATAACGATAATTTCACCTCTCCTGTGAAAAGGAAGATTAGATGTCCTCAACAAACAAGAATTTGATAGGACATAGAACTAATTCATTTAATAACAGAAGGAAGCAAGCCTTTGATGGAAATATTTTTCTCTAGATTTTGAAAATTTGAGAATTTTCAAAATCCACAATGGGATTAATTTTGACAAAGGTATTAATAAATCTTACTGATTCCAAAGAATATTAATCTTCTGCCATGTTAGAGTCATATATTTCCAACGGTGTAAATTATGATAAATTAGTGGTTGCCATACATGGAGTCTACAGAAGAAAGATTATCTGGTCGAAGGAAGTACAAGAGTTCCTATTTCCATTACCAGTAAAGTCGGGATTGTTGAAACAGGAGAAAGATTTTCTAGTACAAAAGCAGGAGAAGAATGCAGCAAGTATGGCATCATGTTATTCTGACATGTCTCTCTTTCTTCATTCTCCAAGAAGCTGACAGCAAGAGCAATCAGGGATGGCATACAGTGAATATCAGAGTTCAAAATGAACAGAGGAACAGAAGTAGGGCAGTATGTTTTCTGGAAAAGCTTTAATTCTTTACTCTTGCTATGCTGATGAGTCATAAATTGAAAGAGAATGCATTTTTAATTCTGTGTTAATAGCCTGTGTTTAAGAATGATAAAGTGCAATTTTAGCATATATTTTAAAGGGTCTCCTGGATAGGGCCTCAACTATGCAGGAGTAAGTGGAAGCAGCTGTGTTGATTTTTAATGTGCTGCTAGATTGTTTTTGTGTGCATTTGATGTTCTTCTTTAATAACCTCAAGTAAAAGGCTGAATGAATTCAACAACAGTAGCTGAAAAAAGTGCAATGAGTCATATTACAGGAAAATGGAGAAAAGGATACAGGACTCTCCACTGAACACAATCCTATATTGTAGGCAATCTGCGATAACACCCTTTTCATTTCAGTTCAGTCCCATAAAATTACCACTAACATTACAACTCATGCAGAACACAGATAAATGTAAAAATGTCACAGAATTCTTCCAGATGGGACTTTTAGTTCCACTAGATCACCATCTACTTTTTTACTTGTCTAATATTTCATTACAACCTTCCATAAGTTAATTTTCTTTCCACTGACCATGTAAATCACAAATCAATTTTCATTTAAAATGCCTGACTACAGATTGCTCCTGAAAGCTCAAAGTATATGCTTCAGTGAGCTCTCCAACATTCTTAATGCACATTAGAAAAATGTTGTGGTTTTTAAAAAATCTTTTTAAAGGAATTAATTTTACATTAAAGTCTGGCATGAAACCCTAGTAATGGTATTCCTCCCTTCCCTCTCCTCCCCTCCACCTCTAAAATTCAGGTATATTTTTGAAATGTAACTGTATGTAGAGAAAAAAGTCTTTCATGACAATGACATTTGATCTCAAAACAAAAACTCAGACAAAACCATAAACTGCTCTAGATTTGCAGAAAGCAGAGACGATTACTTAATCCCAAATCACTACTGCGATTGTGTACTTCTCTAGGGGAAAGAAGAGAGAAAAGGGGGAAATCATTCACAGTTCAGACACTGGCTGTGTTTTATTTGAGACATTCTTTTTTCTCTTTTTTCTATTTTTTCTCTTTTTTTTTCCACTTTTTTCTCTTTCTTCTCTTTTTTCTATTTTTTCTCTTTTTTCTCTTTGTTTGGGCTAAAATATACAACTGAATATTGTTAATTTTACTTAGAGAAGCAGCCACCCTAAAGTCAATGGAATATACCTTTGAGACAATCAGGATTCAGCCTTTAAAACAATCTATAAGAAATGTTTTATAGGAACACCCAGAAAATATCCTGTAACAGTATTGTCTTTAAATACTCTTTTCTTACACTAATTTAGAAATAACGTTCTCCCCCTAAAAATTTGCAAATATACATTTGTACACTGGCCTTTGGGAACATGGTTTCTATGGCTAGTTTTGCTATTGTTCTGCTGAGAAACTTAGGGCAGTCACTTCATTACTCTGTGCCTTAGTTTCTCCAATAGTAAACAGAGTATCATTAAAATGACTTTTTTTCCATATTAAACAGGACCACTTCAATGAGCTGGCACATGCATTAGCATTTGCTTAATATTAAGAAACAGGAGTGATCTAGTGGTCACATAACTCTTTTTTACAGATAGACTACATTTCCTCTGTAGGAACAGAGCATAGAAATTTCCATGCTGTTTAATCTCAGATTGTTTACACATGTTCTCGGTATTTGAGCAACATACTGTGGTGGGAGAAGGAAGCTCTTGGAACACAAAGGAATTGTAACCCTTTCTAACAGCATGACCCCAGATCACTGAAGTTAATGAACTGATCAAAAGCAAGGGAAGAGAGGAGTGTGGGTCCTCCAAGTCTCTTTCTCCATCTGAATCCACAGGCAAGCCTTCCCTTCACTCTCTTTTCCTCTACTTACCTAGCATGTCCATATTTACCATGTCTCCCTTCACCTTTGGAATTGTCCTTCCATCTCAGAAGTTCACTTCTGTGCAGTTTTGAACCACTCTATCATAGCTCTTTGCCAGACAGTATGGCTTTGAATCTGAAGTTCTTGAAGCACTCTGACACTGGGATTCTAGCTTGGGGGTGATGGAAAGGGTGTCAGTTTAAATAAAGCTGAGTGCTCATGACAATTGAAAGTAGTTCTGTGTTAAGTGGGGCTTTCTCATAATGGAGTATGTCAGTGCTGACCACTCAAATGGGGGAAGGGAAAGGCTCTTGAGCAGTCTCTGTAAATAGGGTCCTGTCAAACCATTTGCGGGTTATAGTCAGCCAGACCTTGAGGGTTTTCACATAGGGATTTTTTAAACCCAAACCCCCAAATGTCAACAGGGCCTCAAGCATCACATCTAAAATGAATCTGCCTCACTAAAACTGAGAGTTGAGGGCCTCTGGATTTGGCTCTGTGCTGGCATATCACAATTACCACTTAGAGCTGACCACTTACTCGTAACAATGATGTGGAATCACTTCAGAAGAAGAGGTGTGTGGAAAAATGTTTACTTTACTTCCTGATTAGCGAAAACCTATCATCTAAGAAGGAAACTATTCACAATGCTGAAGTCTGCAAAACCCCATCTATTAATAGTCACTGGGATCTTTATGGAGTAGGGATTACTATGAAGACAACCTGCCTAGTCTTTCAACTTTCTAAGCTAACTACTTTATCTTAACTAAATAAACAAGCAGTTGTTTGGGTTATGTGACCAATCAGTAAAAGGTCCACAAAAAGATGTAGGAAATGCCTGTGAGCTGGTTCATTTGAGTGGCTAGCTTCCTTTTTTTTTCTCTTTTCCATTTGCCTGGCCAGGTAAGGGCCAGAAGGCTGTGCTCTTTGGGTTTTACCTCACTTGTCTCTTTTTTGATTTTTTCACTCCTATGTCTTTCAGTGGCTTTTTGTTCCATCAGGAATGGATTGACAAATGCCTCTAATAGTCAAGAGCTGAACAACCAAAGAGGAATCCCAATTATGGTGGCCAGGAAACATGCTAGACACTTGAGCATCTTTCTATTAACTAGATCTTCTGCCTCTATACACTACTTTGTGAAATTCTTCTCAGGAAGAATTTATACTCCTCAGCCTACTGGACAGAGGCTACTGGGTGAAGGAGCTAGTTGAAGCCTAAAAGGAACGGTAGAAGTACACATATATGCTCACAGGTGCAAGCTAGGACATGGAAAAGAAAATATCTGAAGTCATATAAGAAAGGAAAGGAGAGACTTTTCATGAGTACTACGCACTCTGCCAAGAGACTTTTTACCCATCATGTTTTAAACATGATACTTCAGTAGATACAGCCTGCTCTATGGTAAGATATATTTTATGAACAGTGGTTTACTTCCTGCCTTCCTCCACCACTTCAACGAAAACTTTTCCTGTATTAATAAGAGTAGGTTTAGGTTTCTCAGCCTTGGTTTCTAATCTCCACCATGCCATTTACAAAATTACCAGATCAGGAGACAAAAAGAATGTAAGTGGAATGGGACTGTGTATAGATTGATCTGTATTGGAAATCTCATCCCATTCTGTTATTTACTTTTCTTCAAATAAAATAATTATATTTGTATAGGTATAGGTATAGATAAAGATTAGATGCTACATTACAAAGCCACAAGGGTTCCTGATCTTGTTAACGTGATGGTTGTCATAGTTTGTTTTGTTTTGCATGAGCAAGAGCTCATTACTGAGAACCCTTGTCATTCACATCAGACTGTGTCTTCTTAATGGAGCATTTCTGAAATGAATGGCAGGACGTATAAATTTCAGTTCAAACTGTACCTTGGAGTCTGGCTCCCACTGAAATCAATGGCACTTCAGGACAAAGAAAGCTTTATACCTTGGGTTCCTACAAGCATGCCCTAGTCCCTTGTTCAATGTACTTTTAAGAAAGCCCAAAAGTGATTTTCATATCATGTTACATGTTCAGGCATTCTTTCAGCTGGTCTATTCGGCTACCTTCTATAGTAGGTTACTTGTACACTTGCGGTCTCCTAGACTCAAAAGATGCTATAGTTCTCTGTAATCCTTGTAGTGGAGAAGGATGCCATGATGCAAACATACAAGCCTTACTCTGTCTCAGTTAGCCAGAAAGTGTATAGTTGTATAGTTTGCGGTGCAGAAGAGGTGAACTAAAATTAGCTTCACTGCTGGGGAGGGTAATGGCAGCACTGCTCTTGCAGCAATCCCCTGCCAGGCAATCCATAGAATGGTTGTTCTGGAGGGAATCACTTACCCTCCAAGCTAGAGGTAAGACACCCAGATAAGCGGGAACCTGATGTTTAAAAGAGAGAAAATTAGTGGGAAAGATTAAGATAATTTACCCTTGTATATTGTATCCATCATAAATGCCATTGTCAGAATCCATTGTTCAAGTACCTGACAAACTTCTGTTTCTATCCCCTCTACTTAAGCCTCCATCATACGTAAAGTTGCGTACCTTTCATGGTTTTATAATAAACTGGAAGTGAGTAACAGTGTGATATCAAAGGAAATAAAACTCCAGTTGCTGTTGCTGCTGGGGTTGCCTTCTGAATGCGGCTTATACAATATTTCATCTGTGCTGACACCTTTCACTCTCAATTATTTGGCTGCTGTCAAAACAAATCAATCATATTATAGCACTGTGTCTTATGCTACCATTCCACTGAAAGTTAGCTGCATTAGCTTTGAAATATATGGAAGTATAAAATTTATCTGTATAATTTATTTAATACAACTTTCTCCCTTGTGAGTTATCTTACAAACACAGGAAATTCAAATTATCAGATGCTGAACATTGAATATATATAAATATCACTAAAAAAATTTAAAATAATGGCACTCATGGGAACATAAAGGCATAAAGATACACTTAATAAGTCTTTCACTTAGAACCAGTTATATTCTTTTCAGAAATGGAAGAAATAGTATATGTTTTTAATTTTGGTTACAACTGGCCAAGTTGCTCATATTAGATAAATATAACATGAACAACCACACTTGCTAAAGCAGAGTATAACAAATATTCAAAGAACTGATTTGGTTACCAGTAAAATGAAAGCTTGGGGGGTTGGGGAACTGAATATTTTTTAAAGATGCTGCAGTGCTGGGGGGGTGGGAAACACAGCCTTCTTTTACAATCACAAGCATTGCTTTGGGAAAACAAAAGCTAAAATCTCTAAAAACAGAGAATCTGGAAGTGGTTGCTCTGTTCACTTGTTAGAATAAACAGTTTTCAGAAAACAGGTTCAAAATTTGTTCTTGAGAGGTTTTATCCTTTTAAAAATAAGAAAGATAAAAGAAACACCTTTCAGGGTGCCAGTAAGTGAATTTTCTCAAAATGTCCTACTATCATTACTTTGCTTTTTAAACAGGATTCATGTCCTGTTACAACTACATCTTCTAAAATGTGGAAGCCCAATATAATGGTAAAATTACAACAGTTTTATCACCTGTTCTTCAGTTATTACTGCTGACGCAATAGGAAATCAGTACAGAACACATTCAGGAATACTTGGGTTGTGAACAGCTTAAGAAACCAAGCTGCAATATAAAGGATGGATAGAGCCAGCTCTGGATGAGGAAAGGCACAAGAGGCTGAAATGGGATCTGAGAAACAGAAAGGAAAAGATACTGTAAATCTGAAGCATGTTTGTTTGAATAGAATTAATAATTGGAAATTAGATGAGTACCTTGTTTTTATGATGAAGATTTTTTTTTAACATTGCATAATTTATCATATTAAAACACAACAAAGTGAAAAAAGAGCCTGTAAGATATGTCAAGTCTACAGATGATTAAGTTTAAAAGCAATATTCATGTAAAAATAAATAAGGAAAAAAAAACTATTGCAGGCAATTATCTAAGCGCCCGTATGCTGCTGGATCTTATTGACCTTGGTGGAAACCTCCAGTCCTTCTACGAGCTGGAAAACATGAATGTAGGTCCAAAAAATAAGGAAAATTCACTTTATTTTTGCAGCTACTGAAAAAAGAGCCTAGACTCTTTTATGTCTATGGACTGGAACAAGAGTTAGGAATTTAGAGCATTTAGCAAAGATCTAGCTGTGTGTGAGGAACTCAAGGCATCTAACAGTAGTGATTCAAGCCACTTTGTAGGCAAGCATAACCGCTAACTATCTACACATTTGTTTACAGGTGGGAAGACCTGCAAAAAACGTGTGTGAATTGTCTTCCATCATATGCAACACCTGAGACAAAGCGCAGAGCAACAACACAGGTCTCAGGTCTGCTCCATCGGCCAGAGTAACAAGCTTGCAAAAATGATACAGTCAAGGAATGAAGGCAGCTTCACAAAAATGAAATGGAGGCCTGAAGATTTCCATGAGTACCACTTTCTACCCAGAGGACATAAAATTGCATAGAGGTCTGGGGATGAGAAAACTGAAGGAAGTTTCACTTTTATCATTTCTGGTGTTCTGATGGATAGATTCTGTTCCCATTTATGAGACAATCTCAGTGGCAGAGATATTTTTTTTCTCAAATTAAAAAAAAAAAAAGGAGAAAAGAAAATTCTATAAAATGTTTCAAGATGCATAAACTTTAACATTTTAATGAGAAAGTCATAAGATACTTTCAGAAATTTCCATGACACAAAAAAAAAGAAAAAAGAAAGAAAGAATTGCAGGTCTCCATAAAGAGGAAGTGTATGGTTTGTAGTACAGAATCACATAGACGTTAAAGAAATTTCATTTTAAAAAATTGGCTCTCAGGCATTTAATTTGTATGTTCCATGCATTCAAAATTCACACTATTAAAAATGTCTCTAAACCCAGTTGGTCAATAAAGACTTTGTTGTTTTTATGAGTCCCTAATATATATGTCCTTGATTAGAATCTCACTGGTGAATCAGGAATACAAGTCTGTATCCAGGGAGTTTTTAAAACATGAATCATAGGGATTTTATTAATACAAAGACCATGGAAAAACAAAGGAAATTAAACCACAAATACTATAAATGTCTGACTTAAATCCACTAAGGCAAGGAAATTAAGAGTGAAGGCTGCAAATCCATCCTGGTAATCTTTCTACAACTCTTTCTACTGCAGTAGAGAGTCTCGGACCAGCATGAGAATCATGTCTATACCATAGAGATGTGCCCATCTGTTTGTGCGTGATCTAGATGTACCTACCTATTTGCATGTGATCCACTACTGCATGTAGCATGTGTGTGAAAATGCAGAGGTGAAGAACAGAGTGACGAACACTAGCTAGGTTTTGACTAGCATTTGAAATATCTTGGCTTTTGTAAGATTACAGGAAGTTGAGTGCTTCACATTATTGGAATGAGTTTTCTCTACATTAATTTAAATTTTCACGGTCTAAATTCAAGAAGAAGATTAAACGCTTCTCAAAACAGGTGCAAAGATATACTTTAAAAGCATCATTAAAATGCATCCATGTTCTGGTTGATGGAAATTTCATTTATAATCCTGCATGCAGAATATTCCTGCCAGGAGCACTATGAGTCTGAGTCAGGGCTCAGTAAAGGTGTACATTCCCCCACATGACCAGGTCTCGCATACCAGTCACGCCACAACTTCTAGCTTAGTGGTCATGCCTGCTAAAGGGTAGTTAACCAATAGGGTTTTGGTGGAAATTTCAGGGAGGTTGGGAAGGTGCAGACTACTTCCATCTTTCCCATCTGCTTCTTGGCATAGAATTCTGGAAATTTAGACTTTGTCAGTACTTGGCCTGCAATGTTTAAGTAGGTTCGAACACTTTGATTTCAGAATTTGATCTACATCACATCATTACTTCTTGCCGATGTTGTTCCATAACCATCAGTAGCAAAAAAATTAGGCATGTCTGAGGTCAGTTTTGGGTAGAGGTCAACAACAGAGCACACAAGTATTAAGACTACTGCATTTTAATGCCTCTGATGGTAGGCCTTTAACTTATGGGGCAGAGAAACCAAACAACAAATAGCTAACACTCTGGGAGGGATCAATAAACAACTAGTAACTAATAAAGACCTGAACCTTTCACATTCCCTCTGTGAAGGCAGCAGTTCGCCACTGAACAAGATGAGCAATTAACATGGGGCCAATGCATTCGCACAGGAGAAGCCTTGTATTATGGGGAAAAATCCCGAACAAATAAACAAAGAGCTCAGTAAGATTCTTGCCATACTACCTACAGAAAATGAGATTTTTCCCTTTCTTCCAAAAGCAAATGTTAGGCCTTCCAAAAAAGTACATTTCCTGGGAGACCAGACAGAGATAACTCATCCCATCTTCAGGGATCTCTGCATATTAGTTCAGTTATCCTACAGCAGTTTGGATGGGATACAGCTGATAGCCTGAGGAAACCTGCTGTAGCGGCTGCTAATCCATGGACACTGTGCATGCCACAGTGTGCTTACAGATACTCACATCTCTTATTTCTTTCCATGTAGTAAGCTAGGGAGGCTTGTCTTTGGGGTTGGCTATCCCCTTCTTTGTGTAAGTGAGCCCTTCACAGTGACTGCGTTTTGTGCAGCACTTATACAGTGATAGGGGAGGTATATTTGGTTTGAGAGCTTCACAGAAATTGCTACGAGTGCAGCTCTTCCTCTTGGTTCTTGTCATTCTTGTTCTGGTTATGTTAGTACATTGCAAAAGTACCTGGGAATAAACTATTCCTCTAAGTGAAACATCATTTTGATTATTACTGACATTGGTGCTCATTAAAATACATAAGTGAAACACTGCCTTTCTGTAGACTCTGAAAGCTATTTCATGTTACTTGAAGGGGAATACAAATGAATAGGGACTGCATCACTTTAGTTAAAAGGGAAAAATGTTCTAAGAAACTGGAATTTGGACTCTAGATCAGTAAGCAATTGAGGATTGTAGTTTACTTCTTTTCTGTCTCTTTCTTGTTTTTCATCTCGCTCTGATTTCTGATTTTTAAGGTATGTGTACATGGAGGAATGGAGACAGAGCATGTTTACCTAATCTGTTGTACAATTAATGATACAAATCTCTGTTCAGAGGAAACAAGATCTAATAAATGCAAACAATAGGTTTTTTTCTTTTTGTTACTCTTGTCTTTACCTAACATTCTTTTTAACTGATCTCCATACAAAAAAAGCCTTCTTAATTTTTTTTACTATTATCTGTGTCAACTGTAACCCATATCAGTGCATTTTAATGGCTGTCTTCTATCTCTCAAGATGTTTAATACATTTCCCCTTCCATTGTATTGCTGCTAAAATATGAGCTGCTGCTGTTTAAATAATGTAATTTAATGATTTCACATTTTCAGCTATGCAAGACTTCCTTTCAGCACTGAAGCCTTTCACTAGTGATTTAGAGAGATAGTTTGTTCTCATTTCTTTCACGACTCAAGACTGAGAAACTTTGACTTGTAAATAAATTATTGACATCCACTTTAGGAGCAGTACAATGGGTAGTGGAAATAAAATACACAAAGTTTGAGTGCCATGAGGCTACAGTCTCCAGCTTGTTGATTTCTTTCAAGGCTCCAGTGTCATTCTCTCTCCATATTGGCACATATATCTAAAACACTGTTGTGCCATTGCTATGTGATAAAATAAATTTGGACCAGCCCTTTGCAGAGATACTCCCAGACTGTTATCCATGGTGAGTGAGCGGCCAGTAGTGAGCTGACAGAAAACATTGCCATTTTCTAATTTCAAACGCATATGCTATACTAAAAGAATAGCTAAAATATGTTAACTTTTTAGCTAAAACTGCTTTGGTTGTCATGGAAAAGAGACTAAAAAGAGAGGATGGCTGTAAACAACTCCCCAGGACTGGAATGCCTTCCCATTTTTCAGTTATTTCAACAGGAAATTCACAGGGTTAAAATTACACAGAGAAAACAAATCAGAAAATCAGAACAAACTCAGCGAGCTCCACCCCCCCCCCCCCAAAAGGTTTCTTGTTCAGCTATACAGACATATTACACTGAGACAGAAAAATCAGAGGAGCTTAAGGAGAGAATGTCTTTTCATGAATATTAGCTCCCAGGCATTACTGAATACTCTGAGATTAACTACTAGTCCCTTGGAGAGTCTCTTGAGAAGGATAACTAAAATTAAAAAATAGAACATACTCCTTCCAAAACCTAGAGAAACCTACCTGGCAAAAGAGATGCAAAAACTGAAACTGTTCAGCCCATAGAAAAATTTCCTGAAGGCGGGAAGACGAGTACCTATGAGCACCAGTTTGGATGATTAAGAGGGAGGCTGTCAGACTGCTTTCTGCATTAAGTCAATAAAGACAGGCCAAGAAGCAATGGACTAAGAGCAAAAGACAGGAAACACACTGTCTTGTAGGGTACTTGCCTCACTTTTTCCCTTCTCACAACCTCACCATTGTTATTGTGACACCTGCAGAATTTTAGGAAACCATGGCTATGTTCCACCTGTATTTCTAAGAAATGGTGAGGGGAAAACAGGTGTGTAAGTTTATTGGGACAACATCTTTCATGGATAGTATTTAAACTTTCATCGTCAGTGCTTTTAGTGGATGACATTAAAAAAATATTTTTGCTGATTTTATTGTTTTCTTCAAAGAAGTGTTGGTGGAAAATCAAAATTCCACAGGTAAATGGGTGTTATGTTCAGGGATTTCTGTTTTTCACTAAGGTAGATAGTTTTATTCTGCCACCAACCCTCTTCCATCTCAGTAAATTGTATTATTTGCATATTATTTGTGCATATGAAATTTGCTTACTTGAAGCCAGAGAAAACATATTTTCCTAAATTTCACAGGAAGAATTTACACATTCATCTCCTTTCCTTCTGTTCGCACATATCTGATGTATTTGCTCAGGGAACAGATATGGTATAGCAGTGTATATGGCAAATGAAAGGGTGTAATGAACAGAAAATAATCAAGTATGTATGAAGAAAAGAAGTTCTGGAAGAGGTATGATCTAAATCTCTTTTCACTTACAGCAATGAAATTCCTATCAACTCAGTGGTGGATCAGGACCATATAGCAACTGAACAATTTAACACAAACACATTTGGGGAAAAAATATTTTAAACAGGTAACTGGCAAGTGAAGAATAGGCAATATCACTAAGTTATACTGTGTGAGCAATCATTAATTGCTCTATTTTAAAAGAAACTCTTGTTCTCCCATTTTAAATATCATATCACCTCTGTGATTCCTATCACTGAGTGCTCTTTTCTCTTTTCACAAATAAGGATTTTCATTTTTTTATCTAGGCACTCTGAGGTCTCACATTTATCACCCTGAACCAGACCTGAAAGTTTCTGAGAAAAAAATCATTTAAACATGTATGTGGAGTACAAAAAACATAGTGGAATTACTCCCTTGATCAACATTCTGTATGAATTCGAGTACTCTGTCAGATCAGAACTTTTCTGAATTCATACATTATTCAAAAAGTGTTCATGGTGTCTTTTGAGTTACCTAGCTGGGGTAGTTTGCAATGAAGAGTTTTAGAAGTTTATTTATGAGAGAAGAAAGACAGGAGAACATCCCGCTTACAGGAGCTGTGGACATCTATGTTTGACCTCACTGAAAATTCAGGGACAGCAGATGTGACAACAGGAGTATTAAGACAGGTTGGAAAACAGCATGAAAACATGTTCTCCCATTATCTAAGTTGGCCATGGTACAGTGAGGTTAAGAGATGGAAGCTGATTATGGTCTGATTTCACCAAAAGAGCAGGAATTACCCAACTGTATTCAAGCATGGGCTTTTATGAGTATACCTATAAAAGTGCTGTCTACTAAACAGAACACACATTATATGATTATTTTCAACCAACCACAAAAAAAAAACAGGGACCAGAAGTCAGTCGGGTTCAAAGGAACTGATGATACCACGCAACACTCTCATCTGATTCCTATCTTCATTCATGCATGCATTGGATAGTGGGCTACAGAGACAGCAATGGCAGTTTACAGCTGTGATTCTGGATGGTAGGAGCTACCTTGAACAGGTTACTTTGCTGCCTTGTGTATCAGTTTCACTTCCAAAAACTGAGGGCAAGCAGTAGCACTTGGTTAGAAGACTGAGACGGAAGGGTAGAGAAGACAACAAACAGCAACACAACTAAATAAATTCATGAGATCTGTTCCTTTCAGATACATTATGGAAGGTGTGATTGTGTTCATAGACAGGGAACTGAACCTGCTGCTTCTGCAAGTCCCTGTTTGATCCCAGGCTCCTATCTACCAGTAAAGATTATAAAGGAAACCTTTTCATCTGGTAAGGTCATTGCTTGCAAAATTTATTTGGCAGCAGAGTTACACCTTTTAGCTAGCAATTAGACATCCATGGCTAAACTAAAGAGCAAAGGTTGCCTGGCTCAATCCCTACCCTTCAGCTTTTCAACACAGGGTGAATAAATGACGTAAGAACTGCACAAGCTTATGTTTATTTATAATACTACATACCCAGCAACTCTAACCTGGAGCACTCCAGAGTGGAAGGATACATTTTTATAATGCCTGTTTCTTCATTAAGATTTCATCATCCACCTACGCTAAAAAGCTACTTCCCCTTCACTTTGTTATATCTGCTTTTACCCATTCCTGTTCTTGCATTATTTTTTTAATCTCCCATTCCTACTTTACATGCACTCTCAAATTTTAAACAAGCAAAATTTGTGCATTAGTGTGTCCTTTTCATCTATCATTTATGAATGACAGGTTCTTTGGTGCAGCTTAATGGTATGAGAGAGACATTATTTTAAACATTAAAGTGAAAACCATTTACAACTATGATAAGAGAGGTCTGTTGATATTAAACTTTAAAACATGCACAAGGTAAAGGCAAGTAGTTGCTCCAACAGGTGAGAGTACTATGCATGCGCTTTGTAAGGGAGTTTGTTCAACACAAGAGCTGTCTTTTTGTTTTCTCCGTTTGACAATCTGTGGGATCTGGTGCTTCAAACAATGCATCTGGTAATCAGCAGTCACCAGAGTTTGATGAGTAAAAGGTATTTAGGGCACAGTGCAGAGGATTAATTTTTAAAAATCACCATTTTGTTGGAGGAAATTTTTTTGCATCATTTACATTGGGAAGAAATAATAGTAAATAAATTAAAAAATCTAAAAAGTTAAAGCTTTCTTTCTACACTTCCTGGTCGCACCTTTATCACTTTCACACTGGACTATCACTTCCTTTACTGTCCTCTTCCATTAAAACTATACAATTCTGTTGTAAGGTATCAGCTAACATTTATCTTGCTGTATTTTGTTCTGTTCTGTTCAGCAGCAACTGCATTCCGAGAGGCATCAACACAGTTAGGAAGAGTAAATAAATACATCCGTACTTTATATCATATGGACTTGGATTGAGTACTGTGTACCTAACAGTGTTGAGTATTGTTCCTAACAGTGTTAGACACATTGATTGAACAGAAGAGAATATTAGGAAAGAAAAGGGACCTTATAGAACTGCTTTCTGTCTGATTTTAGACCACAGGGAAAATGTAGCAGATCCCTCAGGGTAGAACTGTTGCAAACATGGTACAGCTCAGACAACAGAGAGGATACGTACAGAGATTAACTTTTTCCAAGTTATTTGGAGTCATGCAACTTTCTCAACAACTTGAAAGAGGATGGCAGAACCTTACTGATAAAGCAGACCTCCCACAGCAAGAATGAAAACATGTAACTGGGGCATGAATGACAGATGAGAAAACTCTGATTTGACTGTAAAAGTTAAAAAAAAAGAAAGTTATTTTCATGCAATACTGTATTTTTAGTTGCCTCTATTCATACAGCTGCTTTAATCAGCAGTGGTGAAACAAGTGGTGTGTTGCAGTCAACTTGCTTGGAAGGAAGGGATAATACCATCCAGAGAGACCTCAACAGGCTTGAGATGTGGGCTGAAGAAAACCTTGTGAAGTTCAACAAAGCAAAGTGCAAGGTCCTACACCTGGGTCACGGCAATCCCATACACACCAACAGGTTGGGCAGAGAAGTGATTGAGAGCAGGCCTGAGGAGAAATACTTGGGACTGACAGGTGATGAAAAACTCGACATGAGGCAGCTGTGTGTGCTCACGGTCCAGAAAGCCAATCAAATCCTGGGCTGCATCACAAGGAGTGTGGCCAGCAGGTCAAAGGAGGTGATTCTGCCCCTCTACTCTGCCTATGTGAGATCCCACCTGGAGTGCTGTGCACAGGTCTGGTGTCCGCAACATGAAAAGGACATGGAACTGTTGGAGCAAGTCCAGAAGAGGGCCATGAAGTTTGTAAGAGGACTGGAGCACCTTCCCTATGAACACAGGTTGAGAAAGTGGGGGTTGTTCATCCTGGAGAAGATCACATGGAGACCTTATGGCAAACTTCCAGTATCTGAAGGGGGCCTACAGAGAAGCTGGAGAGGGACTCTTCATCAGGAACTGTAGTGATAGGACAAGGAATAATGGGTATAAATTGAAAGAGGGAAGATTTAGGAAGAAATTGTTCACTGTGGGCATCATAAGACAATGGAACAGGTTGCCCAGGGAGGTTGTGGATGCCCCAGCCTTGGCAGTGGTCAAAGCCAGGTTGGATAAGGCATTGAGCAACCTGGTCTACGGGGAGGTGTCCCTGCCCACGGCAGGTGGGGTTGGGACTAGATGATCTTTCAAGTCCATCCCAAACCCTTAATATTCTATGATTCTATGATTTGAAATTTTAAAGTGATCTGTGAGTAGAGAATATTGATCACTGATGACAGAAAAACCTAATGAGTCATTCAAGTGGTTTACCTTACTGACCCATAGACTGTAAGACCCAACCTCTAATATGTTTTTATAAAAAGACAAATAGCCCTTAAGTATCTCTCAAGCATCCAAAAACAATCCAGGTATTACTTTTCAATAGTCATGGAGAGCAACATTTAATTTGAAAAAGAGATCACTCAGTTTAAAAGAGAGGGATGGCATAAAACAGGTGAAAGAACCTGTTACAAAAATTGTCAGTATGACTTACCTTGTAGATTTTGCAATGGCAATGTCATGATGCCTCCTGCTGCAGCTGCTGCTACCAGTCCTTGGATGTTGGTGAGATTTGCTGTAGGTAGAGTTAGGACGAGTCCTTGGTGGCCCCCCAGCTGCCCAGCCATGTTGAAAGGAATAAGGATTGGCTGATTCAGGGCTGGAGTGCCTCCTGGCATCACCCCCGCTACTGCTGAGGCTAACTGTTGGGCTGTCAATAGTGGCTGTAAGAAACCACAGACACAAACCTATTTTACTTTGTACAGCTCAGTATTACACACTTACAACTCTTCTGGCTTGAGATCTTTTTGTGTGCCACCGCAGACATGCACTGCTTCCAGTATCTTAAAGCATACATTTTCACCAACACAGAAAGGTGTGACAAACATGACAGTCTGAAACTGTAAGCCTCAGTCACATAGCATAGTAGTGATCTCAGCTGAATTTAGACTGGAAAATTCATTACACATGCACCAAAGATAATTTATGAGCAAAAGAAGATCTAACTCAGCTTAGTCTACAAGCACTTAAATTCCAACATTTCAAAAAAATTCCTGGTTGTATACTGATTGATAACAGCAGAAAACACTACAGCAACAACTAGCAGAATCTTTGTGGACCAAGACCATCCTGGGAAGCGGAAGAATACTGAGTATCTTCTTAGAGTATGGCTGAACTTGGATAAAATTGTGAAATGAGATGGGAAATATTTTAAAGTCCTATAAAGTGCCATACTACTATGTCTGCACTCTGCTCTAAAGAAAATAAATATCTGGCATCAAAGATAATGAAATACCTTTACTAATGCAGGAGCTCTGTGTGACAGACATAACTGTCAGAGACAATAATTCTGCATTAAAATTGCACAAGCTTTTTAATATTAAATTATTACGTTAATTTCAGAAGTAATTTACATAAGAAATTCAAATATTTTAACTTCCTAAATATGTAAAACTTAAGTTTTATTTTAGAAAAATGTACAAAATCTAATCTTGCCAAAATTGACTTTTAAAATATACACAATACATACACATTCCCTTTTTGTAACAATGAAGGCAGCCAAAGAGAATCGCATTTTCTACATTACACAGATCAAAGATGATCAGTCACAGTTATTTATTTTTCATCAAACTGCACATCTTGATTACTCAAAAGGAAAGATACTGACCTGAGGCCCAACAGGGAATGCAGGATGGGACTGACTGGGTTGGTGCTGGTCTGCTGGGCTCGTATCAGGCAGCACTGTGTTTCCTCTGGCCTCTGAAATCCAGAGAACAGATTGACTTTAATATCAAGCCTGGAGACTGCCACATTACCTTCTACTCTGATGTCACATAATATGAAGCTGAAAATGATATGTTGAAGAGCTTTATCAATAACTCAAGCACTCAAATCGCTTATCAGCTGCATAAATTATGCTAACGTTCATTCAGACCAGCCAACTCATTCAAAGAGTTACAGAAATCTGACAGCAGTGAAACTGAAGCTATCATCAACCCAGCTAATGTGGGTTGCATTATACATCAATTTACATACAGTACATGAGCACTCCGTGCATGTGGGAACTGCATTTTTTACGCTTAGGTGAGCATCAGCCATTGCAATTTCTGAAAGCAAAAATTATCTGAAAAACAATCAAGTCACATCTACTTTCTATCTTAATAAAGTATTTTCTTTTGTCAGTTACTGAGGCAGCAAAGGCTCTACTATGCACAACAAAAAGGCACTGTGAAAACTGAAAACTGATATGTTTCCAAATGACAGCTTGTTTTATAAACCACATGTGGAGGATGAGCAAAATTCTACGAAACCAAGGATTTCCAGCATTTATTGAGATGATCAATATCCAACAATCGAACTATACGCTGGGCACTAATGACTTGCTAAGCATAGAACACAGTCCAGCCCTACTAGATTTTGCTGAAGTCTGCAATATAGATTTGAAAGGGAGGAAGAAAAATAAAAACATCCTATCAGTTGTAAGAAAGTACCAAGATGTTTTCAAAACTACATCCCAATCCTCCATTTCCTCTGGGTGAAGGGCTCAACTGATTCACAATTTTTCAGTGCTGATGGCATGATCAGGCCCACATTGATTTTTGAAGTTGTAAGAATGACAGCAAGTATCAAATGCAGCTGCAAGAGTACTGTGGTCTGTTATAAAGAAAACCCTGGCAAGTGCACCAAGGTTTCCTGGTTGGCATGATACCCCCTGTTTTATTTTTTTTTTTTTTTTCTGATGAGTGGTTGAAATTCCATTCTAAGCAAACCTTAACAAGATGCTCTTTTCCAATGTTTGTCCTATGAATAGCAAGATAATTCTGAAACAGTTTCTTGGCACACCCTTGTGCTGTAAGGAAAAAGGATACGATTCTGTCATAAATTTTAAAGAGGGTATTATCAGCTCATTTAAAACAAATTCTTTTATATATTCTCCAAGGGGAACAACTTATAAATAATGGAAATGTGAAAAAAACCACCTTCACCACATTAAGGTTCAAATAAAATTGACTGCTACATATTATTCAATTGACTTCTATCTCTACAGCAAGTTGTCAATCATAACAGCATTTTAGAATTGGATTAAACAATAAATGCGCAGAGTTATTATGCAGAAATCTGAAAATCGGATTAATTTGTAATATCTTTGTGTGGTCTCAAAAATTCAGAAAGGGACATTGGTCTGGGAATACTTACAAATGGTCTATTGAAATTTCTGATCTGGAACTAATAAAAACATACAAACTTGCTGACATTTTATAAAGTGAATTCTACAGAAATATGTCTGCCATTTTAATGACCACTGTCATTTAATAATGAGAATAAGCTGACCTCACTATAATCAGTGAGGATTCCAACAATTGCCTAGTAACATGCAAAAAGAAGAGACACAGTCACTAAATTTTTTACCTGCAATTTACTCATTCAATTTAAATGAAAAGACAAAAATGTAACTAGATATGGGAGATTCAGTGAAAACTGTTTCTTTCAAATGTGTACCAATCCTAGTGCTGCTGCCATCCCTAAGGCCAAAGATAGGGTTTCCCCAGTATGATTTCCTCCTGTACAAAATAAAGCACTATGATACTAAACATAATTTTTCCTTTGTTAATTTCCACATACCGTTATGGTCTTTTTTTTTCTCTTCACAGCTGTATGTATAAAGTGGTATTAGATCAAAGGCTCAATGCCAATGAAGATATCACTCCCCATTAAGATCAAATCTTATAAGTCAGTTTAGTTTATGTAATTTTAAGGGCTGAGAATTTTGTCTTCGTGTGTGATTTAATTAACATTAAAACAAGCTCCTGATAATCTGTCATATCATTAAATCATCCTATGAAATCTTTGGAAAAAGAACAAAGCCAAAGTCAAATATTCATTAGAATTAGATTTTATTGCAATTTCTGTATCCTGAGCTCTCAGAAAATATGTAAGAAGTTCTGAGGTAATATGCCTGTGTTTTAGTATTCTTTTTTCCATGGTGCAGCCATGCAAAGAACCACTGATTCCTGTTATCTGTATCATAAGGACTTTTCAATATTTGATCACACAATCTTTACGTAGCACAAGTTGGTTATACCGGACCATCAAGCCAAAATTAATTACACTCTTTTCCTCCTTCATTGTACTAATTGGAATCACTTAGGATTACATTCCTGTCACACAGTTACTCACCACAGATCATTTTTTTAAATTTCAGTGCTTAAATGCTCTGCCTGCTGCTTCTAGTTTAGTTTCCATATGATGCAGTCATCTCAGGAAAACAGCACCCACTTTCATGTGGTCTTACATGGCATCCTATGTGAAATTATCAATCCTGTATTCTCTGAAATTCTCAGATCTCTCCTGCCCCTTCTAATCTACCTGCTATAACAGACACTCAAGAGTCAAGAAAATGTACAAAAAAGTCTGCCTGCTGGGCTGCCACTAAATACAGAGAAGCAAGGATTTCAGGGTTAAGGTCTGTTGCATCACACAGTGACAGCATTTTTTCCTTGCTGTATGCTGCATTCACTGACACACATAGGTCAACACGCCAAGGAAGACAAGGCAGAGCACAAAACATCATTAGAAGGCTACTTTTGCTTTTCTGCCTTACAAAAATATATTTCTGACTGGGGAGATTCCCCTGATTTCAGAGGAGTCAGAGAGCTCTGTCTATTTCTGATTTCTCTACTATTTCTGCTTCATAGATTCATTGCTATGAATTTGGAAAAATACCTTCTTTAAGACCAACTGCCCTAAACTGGAAGCACACAATCCACTGTTTCTCCCCTCTGTTTTACTGTGTTTATTTGGGAGTTGATTACTTCCAGATGCTGGAATGACCTCTGCAGGTAAATTATTCCCTTGTCCAAATTCCAGTCCTTACTAATAAAAATGGAGTGTCAAAATCTAGCCTGGATTTTCGACTTGTTCAGATCCAGGCCATTACCTCCTGTTAGGTTATTCTCCAACTCTGCTCAGCCTTCTATCAGTGAGGGGTCTGTCAGCAGGGAACAAGGATTTACAACAATCCCTGTGGGGTTGGGGAACTACCAGCACCTTCTCTGTTTACAGCTACATTTTGAAGAGATTCTGCTCTCATTACATCCCCAACTGCTGGTGCACAAGGGGCAGGGGGAAGGCAGTAGCAGGGCTACTACTTTGAAAAGAGAGCCAATTCTTAACGCTGTTTGCCTGTAGGCAGGGCTCTTATAACTGAGTGCTGACAACACAGCCTAAGTCAATGAGTTTGCTCAATAGTACTATATGGACAGGAGTGCTACTTCCATAGTACTGCCATGACTGTAGACAAGGCTTTAATATTTAATAAGCAGTATTCATCATATGTGATTCATCATAAATTAATTATAAATTATATAATACATATGTTCACCTCTCATCCCACCAAGGGACTGGAAGATCATGACACAATAAAAAATTGAAGTGCACTGTAAACACGGTAAAATAGCCTTCTTAAAATAAAATATTATTTAAAATAAGGCTAAGTAAAACAAAGGCAACCTTCTTCTCTCCTTATCAAAACTAGAGAATAAATTCCACAAACCAAGGGAAAAGCCATATTGTACAATATCTGGATTTAAAAAGTGAAAACAGCAAGAAAAACATCAGAAGAAAAAAAGAAATACCACATCTCAAGGCCACCAAGCCTCATACAAAACTGCAGCTGCAAATGTACTGGTTATAAAAGGCTTTCCACAGTTTGCTTCTGTTTTGCTTCTTGCACATTTTCAGCCACACAACAAGGTAACTCAGTTCTCAGTGTCTCCCAGTGCCCTGTGAAGGTGAGAATGCTCCAATCCCACACTTTACAACTAATGGGGAAAATAGATTCCAGTTTGGATTCTCAAATAGGCACAATTTAGCTGATCTCCTCAGCTGTAGTTCCATTGTTCAGGAAGGCATGGGTCAAAACACAAAACTGCTCTGCTTGGCTGACTCCTTGGCTGCTCCAGGGGTGCAGCAGTTCTGACATGGTGAACCTGCACAGGCTCCCCAGCACCCTCACTTGGGCGCAACGCCTGTCCCAGCTGCCCTTGTCTCACCTGGTCTCCAATGCTTGCAAGGAACCTGCAGCTGACTGGAAAAAGGAACTATACTGAACAGCATCACAGGATAGATGATAGAGTGCATGAAACTTGTATGTCCAGCTCTACCCTGGCCCTTTTGTGCATGTGTGCTTGTGCCTGCTCAAAGGCATGATGCACCCTGGCATCTCTTCTCAAACTCTGCACCAAAGCTCATTCAAAGCCAGTGCACATACCAAAGCATAGGACTAGTCTCAGGACTAGTCTCAGATGACCTGGATATGAACTGATGCCATGATGATTTTTTGCTTTTCTTTTATACCCCTTTTATATACTCTTTTATATAGCTTTGTATATTCTTAGTGCTTTTAGCTTACATAGTTATAATTCTTTATATTTAATAACTCCTCTTAAACCTAGTATCCCGCTAAGTTTAGAGACTAAACATTCTAAATCCCCAGACACCAAGGTCCTCTCCAGAACACATTCTGTAAACAAAAATAGGCCCATCCAAGGAGAAAGTCCCTCGAATGAGGGATCTCACCCGAGTCCCTCACTGGGGAATCTTTGATAGCTTTGCTAATTTTTGCAAGGCATATAATTGTATACACATCACATTGTGAGTGGCCATTTTCTTCGGTGGGGATTTCAGGGTGCATTTCGATGTGCATTTCATCGCACCTAAGGATCCTTAAATAAATACCAAGGTAAAAACCCTTTTCCCTCTTAACTGTGTTCAGCTCTCTTAATTTTAAGACCAGGATAAGGCATCAAACAACTTCCTCATGGTCTTCATGAATGAATTTAGAATGTCTCACATTTGTATCAAAACCAGGGACATGCTGGACCACCTCACCTTAGCACTCAATGCTTCGAAAAATAAGCCAGATCAAATTCAATAATACTACATTTTCAGTAATCAAAAGAACATATAAATCCTTCTGAGATTTAAGCAAATATCTCATATGCATTAACATTAATAAAAGAACACATTTCAAGCAACCATTCATATTAAATCTTTAGCTAGTTCCACAATGTGACATTAAATTACTTGTATTTATCTTTCAGTAACCATAACAATAAGAAATCAAAAGTAGACTTTTTTCTTACTCACTGAGACAACTCACAATACAGATACAGCTTTGAGAATTAAACCATTAAAGTAAAAATACTGCCTATGAGGAAAAAGTCTTACATTTTTAAAACTAATAAACTAATAAACTAAACAATCTGAGCAATATATAGCTGTATTTAGCTCATAATCAAGAGAAGAAAAAACTTTTTGAGGAAATTAAATAGACCAACTGATAGTATTCAAATTATCAGGTATGGTGTGTGAAAGTCCATAATCTCTGATTAAAGTAACTCAGCTCTTCACTAAATGAAAACCTAATTCTCAGCAATTATACCAAGAGCAATCTTGCTGAACAAAATTCAATAGCTGAAAGAAAAAATTCACTTGATAATGAAAAAAATATAACATTCTCTCCACACAATCATCATTCTGCCACAAACCACCATATTTTGGCTCTTAATTTCACTATTTTCATTTTCACTTTGCATCAGAGTTTGCACAAGTAGGGAGGAAGAGTTCACAAATTTCCACACTGCAAAACATTAGTAATCAGACTGTTGCACAAAATGTCACAAACACACCTAAATTTTACAATACTTGCAGGAGACAAAATTGAGATTTTATGCTGATTCTATTTTACATTGGTATTGTCCTATGGTTATCAGAGGAGATATTCCTGTTACCTCATCAAAGAAAATCAATCTCATAAATTACATTAGAATAATGATTCTCCACTGAAAGGTATGAATTTCAGCTTAGACCTTTCATATCTAGTTTGTTAGACAGTTTTCTCCTTCCAGTCCATGACCAAGATGTGGGAAACAATTCACTTCTTTGGATTGTATAAAATTTCCCTAGGTATAAGGCGATCCCACAAATGATTAAGCAATTTCCTGGCAACCTGTACGTACGTCAGACTTAAAGTTTTTATTTTTAGGCAGTAATTTCACCCTCACAAAGAAACACAAAAAAGTGTGCAGAATTCTGGATGTGTGTGGAATTACTACCAGAACCTGTTAACTCTGAAACCTAACAAAATTGCAATGTTGATGTTATTATTTTACCATTCAATCATTTCAGCACAACATACAAATACTGTGCACATCTTCCACAATGTCAACTTACATAACTCTCATTCTTAGTTTTCTCCTACCTATGCACAAAGCCCTTCTAGTTTACCTTTGAAAATGTTTGTGGCGTGATAAGGAAGTGGCATGTTGACCTACCAATATTGACATATACGTCAATGCAATATCTTACACAGAAGAGCTAAAAATCCTGCATTGAAAATGGATTGAACTAGACAGCAGTATGAATAGAGCAGATTGGTTTTACTGAGTGTATCATTCAGTACTCAAGAAAGTAAAACACCACTGTTTTATACTTATCTGAAATTGCCCTGCAGTTGCTACAGCAAAACTACTAAAATCATCTGGAGAGCTCAAAGTCATTCTGCCAGCAAAGTATAGAATGCCACCTTTGCCAGGTCCCTGGGGATATTTCCTCCTAAAGGATCTTCACCCACAAGGTGCACACAGTAGCTGAAATCACTGTTCTCATTACCCTTGTGTGCAGAGCTTGGTTTGAATTTACACACTTGCATCTTTCTGGATTAGGACTGATAACATTAAAACTCCATGACTCTTTATAATGAAAATCAGACTATCAAAGTGATTTATGTTATAGAGGACTTCTCCTGGGCAACCACGAGTTATATTTACCACCTAACAAAAATCTACCATACCAAGGCACAGAATCACAAATAACTCAAAATCCCAGTTCTCCCAAGGGCCTTAAGTTTTCTTCTTTCCCATCTTTATTTTTGCCTCTTTCATTATCTCATCTTTCCCTTTTTCTCTTTTCCATAAGTGAAATTTTTTTCTTATTGGTGCCTACATGAACATTCTTCCACTTCAGATAGCTCATATGAGAAAAGAAGTGTTGCTACTGCAGAAAAGGTGAAGGGATATAATTGCAAAAGTATGTTCTTTATTCAAAATAGACTCATTCTACTTTTCTTCACCCACTAAGTACAGTGCATAAAAATTCCTTGTTAGTGGTACATACATTTTTTATGAGTTGGACCCTTCATATTGAGAGTTCTAGTTCCTTTTATACTGTATGCATTAGCACAAATATTAAGGCCACAAAGACCCTACCAGTCTTCTCTGAATTCATACAACATTTCATACTCACTGTTTGCTGTTAGTGCTGGTGAATGCAATGATGATAAAGGTTACTTACCAGAAGATGGACAGTTGAATGCATTATTATTTCATGTTGGGCAGCTGATCCCTAGCTAAGAAGGGCAGGAGGCTTCTCTAAATTAAACTTTCCTTTCTTTCCATCCCTGGAAGTTTACTAAATGCCAAAGAGTGAGCATATTAAAGACCATCTATTATGGAACATCTATTTTTGAAACTGTTACAGTTTGCCTTCTTTATAGCTATCTTAGATTTCTTTATGATTTTTTACAGTGTTTATCTATCCATATTGGTTTTGTTCCTAATAAGCAAGAGGGCAAGCTTTCCATCAAAAGCCCAGCTTGTCAACACTCACCCTCCCCACCTGAGTTCTGTACCCTTCCCTCAAATAAGCCACATTATGAAGATATCTTATAAATATATATTGCTCTTTGCGTGGGGAACCCTGCACAGTTACTTAATATGTGTTTGGCTGCTGGCACTACAGCCTAATGAAAGCCAGGTAATACATGTGGATGGTCTCTGGTGCATTGTATTTCAGGCTTCTGGGTGAAAGAAAAGCATAGTATGTCTGACATATTTTGCTTTTTAAAAGTTATGTTGGTAGACTAATTTCAATGGAGAGAGCACAAGTAGGTGGCTGATGACAGAAATTCTACTCACAACTTTGACAAGGGACTGGAAAGAAAAAGCTGTAAGGTGGGAAGCAGATAGAAGAACCCAGTATCCTATCAGTCCTATGAGAGTCTGTTTAAGAATTCGAATCACCTGGTTTTGTGAGAGGAGAATATCCAGTTAAGAAACAAAGAATTCAATTAAACATAGTAAAAGCACCTCACAGCAGAGTGAGTGTTCAGCAAAATGCACCCCATAATATATGTATACTCCTACTGGAGCAAGCTGACCAGCAAGTATGGTAAAGCAACAGTGGTTTATCACCGTTGCTACTGAGTTCACTGGTTTCATCTCTGTGGTTTCTTTAACAATTTTACACTCTCTGCTGTGGTCTTTATACAGCCCTGTGGGGCAGCTCCATCAAGTGCCTCATTACAGGTTGTTCAGCTGTTCAGACTTTATTGAGATTCTTGAAAGAGCCGTCCTAAAGAGTGGCATAGTGTAGGAGTCCAGTTGAGATTCAGGAGGAAATCTTAGCAGTGGCAGCAACTCTGTATGCAGGAGATCACACTCCTAGATCCAACTACATCACGAAACTGGTAAGTCTTCATTATAAACCCATTTAGCTGCACATGTACCTTCAGAAATTCCCAGCAACAAAAATACAACAGCCTTTCAAAAGCAACCGGTGCCATTTGATATCTGCAGCAAGCTCTCATGATGTGGCTCAGCAGGGTGAGACATCATTTCAAATGAAAGTGTTGGGTGGAAGCTGCAGAAACTTATGGTATGTATGCCTCCAGATCTTGTAAATCCTGAACTGAATTAACTTCCTTCTCTTTATTATTGTTTGAAATTGTTTGTAGTGGCTGTTTACAATCAGCTTTTGCCAGGAGTTCCCAAACACTTTATATTTATGTTTTTAAAGAGCATTCAGTCTTCCAACCAGGTCTTGCAAAGTATGTCAAGCCTTACCGTCACTAAACCAAGTTTAAACCACATAGCAAGAGCTTTTGATTTGCACCCCTTCCCACTGCTTCAATCCTTCCCTCCTCCATAGATCAAAAGCTAAAAATATAAAAAGTAGCTAAAAAACTAGTAGCCAGCATTATCATAGTGTCTGGTTTTGAAGAGCTATTTGCCAGTCAATGACAATAAACCATGCTGCAGCAGCCACTAAAATAGTCTTTTCTACACTGAAAATATCCTAAAATAGACCTGCATAGAAATAACCAAGTGGTTGACAAACATTTGAACACCGTTCCTGTAAGCACGTTGATCTTGCTTTTATGTGAGTCAAACTCCCACTGGATTATAAATATGTTGGATTAGTTTTCTAGGAAAGATTTAAGAATACAGCACAGGTTAAAAAAGCTTTACATGTAAGAGGCATACATCCCAGCACAGCTGAATTGCATGAAAGATCCCCTGGTTAGTAATGTCTTGTCATGGCGAGACCTCTTTGTAACAACAAGCCATGAAGGAAGCAAAAAAGCAAAAAGAAGCCATACGACTTAGTTTTGCCAAAATAGCAAGTGGCAGGCAACTTGCTTCAAAAAGGGCACTGCGACACATCCTAACAGGATTAAATTTTATGGAATATAATCTTTCTAATCCATGCGAATGCTTGTCTTCATATATATACATATGCCTCTCTATATATAGATACATAATTTAAACAAATCAGTTTCCTACATCACTTGCACTTTTATATTATTGTTCTGTTTATTTTTTCAGCATTACAGTAATTGAAAAATAACTACTGGTAAAAGATGCTATTAATGTAAGTGCATTCATAGTGTGTTTCATCACTAATAGACTTGGGTAACACTATTTCTTTATCCTTTTTACAAAGCATTATTTTATTGTCCTCCTAATTTCCACGACTTTACTTCCACTTAAAGTTGAGTAAGGCCTTTGCAGAATTCTATTATATTATTGTCCTGTCATTATTCTAACTCCATTACACAACTACACAAAAGCAGCATCAGCTTCCATTTGTCATATTACATGCTTTGAGGATTATGTCAGATCTCAGACTACGTGTACGTGCCTACTAAACATAATTTGGAGTTCAGCAAAAAGTAATCACTGATTCCTTCTAAAAATGGTTCTAAAGAAAAGATTCTGTAACTATTCTGTAAGAGCTCTGGCATCTTAGACCCACCCAGCCCTTTAGAAGAACCTAGCTATATTTACAAAATAGAAAGATAACATTTAAAGGTACATATAGACAAACAGATTTGAACTTCTTTGTCCATACTCGCAACTGAGCTGACAGAAGCCAGTCTTGGTGTGGATGCCACACAGTTATGCTCACATGGTGCTCTACAAGTGCACACTGTGTGCCTCTCTAACACAGCTGTGTTGCTTCTCTGCCCCGAGAAGCTGTCTTATGCCTGGCTACAAAAGGAGCACAGAGAACCTGGAGCAAGGAGAACCCTGGGTCCACCTTTCCTACAAGTCAGATCCTTCAGTAGCCAAAAGATAGTTTAGCACACCTGATGTGCTTTATGAATTGGACTGCTGTTGCCTTCCTAGTATCTTTTAGTGAGCCCAACTTTCAGGATATGCAAAAGATAGCCAGGGCTGGTTTGAAATAGCCAGCACTTACACTGTCTGTTCCTGACATCTGTTGTAAAGGAAAAGAAAAATCAGGTGTTAATCTGGCAAAAGGAAGATTTAGGCTCATGCCCAACCATTTCCTGTGGGACCTTCACCAGCTCTTTTCATCTCACATGCAGAGTGTCATTGGGCTGTCAGAGCACAGAGAAATCCTGGACCAAAGCAGCATGTCAACTGGAGTGGCTGCATCGGCAAGTATTGCCAGCATGCTGCTTCCTCCAGTCATAGAAAGCAGGATGCAATAATTTGTATTTCAGTCATTGTAAAGAACACAGCTTGTATGTGCTAACATGTACTCTGGACATGTAGTGTTACAATAGCAGGGGTTTTACTTAATGTTATTCTAATGACTTTCCTCCAAAGAGCATTTGTGGATACCACAACTCCCTAAGTGGTAGCAATGGATAAACATCAGCTAGAGAAATGCAGGTCTATATTATTTATGAAACTGCAATTCTCCTGTAAATAACCCAGTTGTTTAAATAATATGTATCTATGTAATTGAGTCTTCCTTATACAAATAAATAAGGCTTTATTGCAATGTCAGAAGTTAACAAACCAGTCAATAAAATCAATAACTCACTTTTTCTTGCTTATATATCTAACTTTTCTCCACCTTTGCTATGTTCTCTGTTTGTTCTGGTTCCATATTAACACTCTGAAGGATATATAGCTCTTGTGATACTGTTCAGTAAATAGTGATCGGAAGTCTGAAGAACCACCTTAGCAATTTGATACTCTTCCTATTTATTGTCTACGGTAACATATATCTTACTGGTATGAATCAAGGAGAAAGAAACTGTCTTGATCTATACATGAGAGTACTACAGATTTTTAATGTGAATTATTATATTAATGTCTAAATTAATTATGTTCATATTGATAGAAATTTTAGCTAAAATTTCTCCAGTCCTGGATTACATTATCATGTAACCATTCTCAAAACAGCACTGACAGATTATAACACTGAGCGGCTTATGCCTGTGTGGTTAAGGTTGTGTCAGCATTTCCATTATGCTTCACATTTTTCAAATATTTATAACTTGGCTGTAAAATTTGCTTTGCCTTGAAACTTGGTGAACCAGAAGTACAATTCTACAAATCTTTACTCAAGAAAGTTGTCCATTCTATTTCAGTCTGAGTGTTTCCATTAGCTGGGTTCTGCCAGATGACAAGTCAAGCTCAATGTTTATGAGTCTGGTTGTTTTATTTTCTTAAGGAAAAGCAGATCAGGTCCTTTTAAAAATATTCTTTAAAGAAAAAAAAATATATATGAAAGGACTGGGAAATAAGGCTTGATTTTGTAATGCGATTAGGTCCCTAACTCAAAAATTCCTTGTTTTTAGTACTTTGAAGAAGAAGAAAAATTAACAGCAAAACTGCTGCAATGTAAAAAGTAGCCATGGGGCAAATGCACTAAATTTTGTTCTGCTAATTACATTTTCTTGCGGGTTTTCATCTGGGATCTAGCACACCTCCTAAACAGTGTAAAATTGGGAGGGCTCCAAACGAGCCATTCTCATCTATCAGGAATACAAACATGCTCACAAAAGCTATCTTATTATGTATGCTCCATACAGGCTCCTTATTCAAAAATATTTTCACAGATGTCATGCTGGATAAATATAATGGCTCATCTGAGGCTTGGAAACACTTTACGCACAGTAGAAACAAATTTGGGCAGCATTTTTCAAATTGAGTTAAGTCCTTAATGCACACCCACAGGCTTACTTAGAATTATAGATACAATATCTTTTTCTTTCATTCTCCTTAGCTAGCTGAGCACATGATCTGTTATCAACAAAAATTTTCCTGGTCTGATGCTGCTCTGTTGGTTCACTGCTGAAATATATCCTAACTCTTCATTTGGCTTCTGGACAAGATTTCTGTGAAGCACTGGATGAAGGACAAATGTAAACCCTTTCTGCATGGCTCCAGCAGCCTATAGGTTACCTGCAGAGAAACACAGGAGGTGCATGTTTTACAACAGCATCCTCTGAAACTTTTCTTTTTGAAAAATGACCACAGACAGAGTTTGCCCAAAACAGCAGAGAGTAGCAACACATTCCTACTCTTTGTTAACCGACACTTGTGAGCAGTCTACTAAAATAAACATGAGCATGAAGCACTCATGACACTTCTTTATGCTCCTGGGTAAGACACCTCTGTGGATAGTAGTGTGATACTACTCAGGTCTTAGAGAGGTTGCAAGGCTTTGCAAGGCTTTGCAAGGCTTCACAAGGTTTCATAAGAATTTAAATATTTTCTTTCAGCTTACACAATTTTGTTTGGTATTGAAAAATCCAGCTTGGCAGCTGCACAGCTGCAAGTACATAGTTAATACCAAGCGATATCTCTTGTGAACAGCATGAAAATTCCTTTCATGGAAGTTACTTTCTTCTCCATGAGTTTCATTTGATGTCATATAGCAACACTGAGACAAATTGTGGCAGTAAGATACAGGCTTGCTGTTTTATATTAAAGAAGGTTTCCTTAAAGAATTCTAACTTTTGCAAAGTTTGAGATCTTACGCACTGGGTTATATGACAGTCCATGCACCCTGACCTTTCAGAATGGCATAATGGTTGGGTTGTGTTGTGTCCTATGCTGGGGCTGGAGGTTATCACAGTTGTCTGCAAGCAGGAATGCTGTGCATTCTCAGGGGAGCCTGCACTGCAGCTGGGGTCTCAAAGTACAGTCCTTACCTACGCTTCCACGCTGGGATATCCTAGCAGCAGTTCCGGCAGATCCACTGTTCTGAAATACCAGGAGAGCACTGCGATGCTGCTCTGCAGCACTCAAAGTACCAAGCAAGGGATCAAGCAGCACAAATACCAGTTCTCCAAAGCCACAAGCAGCAGACTTAGAGGAAGATGAAGAACAACATGGTGAATGTGAGTTCATGCAGCAGCATGTCTGTCAGTGCTTGCTGTTTTTAGTAGACACTGATGTTTCTGCATCAGGCTTTCTAGGGATAGCTCCCCAAAATATTAGGCCACCCTCAATTAAGGCAGAGTCACTGCTGACTTATGTGAGCATGCTACACACTGTATCCGCAGAAGCAGAGCCCTTCAGAGAGTGAAGGCATGGCAGCACTGGCTACCTACAGCATTGGGTAGCATGAGGAGTGTGCCCCTGTTCTTGAGCTCCAGGCATTGAAATAGTTTCATATCAGAACTTCAGACTGACCCACTATGGGAGACCCAGTGAGTAGGAAAAAAGTGGTTTAGTCACTGCAAAGAATACTGGCATATATGTCTCATATCTAGGTAAAGGGGGTGCTGTTTTAACTTTCATTCATTTCCTTTTGAAGTACAGAGTTCTAAAGGGTTGGCTTCTCTTTCCTGCTCAGTCTTCCCTTTTTCTGTGATGTTTTCCTCCTCTTTGTGAGTATCCTTGGACAAAACCCCTGAAACAGTGGCTTCAAGAATATTAAAAATATATGGGTTCATTACTTATGTTTTTAAAGGCAGGGTGGCTCTTAGGGAAAAAAAATCTCAAATGAGAATATAAGGCAATTTAAACATTACTCTTTTTTCTGATAATTACTTTGCGTTTGGAATAAAAAATTATTTTGCATTAAAATGGGAACAGTGGAGGAAGTCAGAATAGATGGTGACAGATTCTGCTAATAACACATGGGGTTAAAACTCATCAGGGCATCCTGGAGGCTGGAGGCACCATACAATTCACCCTCTCATGCTGGAACAGCAAGTAGAGTTTCCCTATTAGGAGCAGCTCATCTTCCAAGAGTACTTCCCTTCCCTGCAAAGACAAATATTTTCAAACCCAATATCATATTCACACTCTACTCTTCTACTAACCAACGACATAAATACCTAAATATTTCAGAACTATAATATAATGCAACAAGATTCAGCATAATAACATCCATCAGAAAGGACAACTTAAAAGAAAAGCATTGCATTTGCTGTATGAAACGATATATAATGATCATTGCCGAGGAATGGATCAATCTGGCTCCAGTGGAGCAACAGCATAAGCATTCAAAACAACAATAACTACAAGCTCTGGTGAGGTACTTTTCTTCCCAGTGTCATCTCATTTTATTGCCTCTGAGCAAGGCTGAAAGTCATGCTGAAAAAAAATCCAGACACAGCTTTCTGTCCCTGCCCCCATTCCTGAAAATCTTGATTTTATTAATAATTGTCTATTGGCTAGCAAATTTCAGTTGTAACACACTGAGTCCAATTACAACTACCACAAATCCTGGGTTTTATGGGTTTACAGTGCTTGGGGATTAAGAGCAAACCCTGGGACAAAACAAAATGTACATAATTTTTAGTTGAAAAGGAAAGCTTTTTGTTTCCAAATCCTCTTGCCATTTAAATTTATAAAATTGATAGGAATAATGCAGGTAATTAAAAGTGTCATCATAATTTTCCTGGTTTAATATAGTTTTGTATTTTTTAAATTTAGAGAGGAGAAGAGAGGAGAAGAGAAAGAAGGGAAGAGAAAACAGAAGAGAAGAGGAGAAGAGAAAAGAGAAGAGAAAAGAGAAGAGAAAAGAGAAGAGAAGAGGAGAAGAGAAAAGAGAAAAGAGAGGAGAGGAGAAGAGAAAAGAGAAAAGAGAAA
>VXBT01008593.1:201063-256566 GCA_013400235.1 Oriolus oriolus
AGGAGAGGAGAAGAGAGGAGAGGAGAGGAGAGGAGAGGAGAGGAGAGGAGAGGAGAGGAGCCAAAACTGAGGGTTTGTATTTGGAAGCCAGATCTCACTGAATTGTTCTCCACTAAGAACCAAATAGAGTTTTCCACCTCATTTCTACCCCACAGTTTAACAGACAACTTGGTCCAAACCAATACCTGAATTCAAACAATTCTCTGTTTCTTTAATATGCACCAGTTTTGTGTTATTCTCAAGGGGTATGCTTGAAAGTGGCAAAATATCATGACAGCAGTGCCATTTACCAAGACATATATCAGAGCATGCTTAATCATCTCTCAGGCCTCATGTACCACAGGCTTTTTGATTTCTGAATCCCCAAACTTTTCTGGAGCAGATGTGGATTCATTTATACAATCTCAGCCTAAGTATAATAACTTGTTTATTATGAGTCCTCAAATGCACAAACTGTAGGCCAACACCCCTTTCCTACCTCCTTTAGAAAATTCACAGGTTTTGGGTCCATCCATTTTCCTGAACTCATTTGATGTATTTTACTGATGATGGAACACAAAACTACCAGGCATTACTACTGTAATGCCAATGAATATCAAGAAATGATCACTCTATTTTAATAAATGACAAGAAATACTAATGATGTGGTAATAGCAGCTGACAGCATAATTAGTATGAAATTTTTTCTTCTCCATTTACTTTGAGGGACAATTTCCCAGAGATAATAAAGGCCAGGAGTGAATTCACATCCCAAACTAAGTCAAATACAACCTACATTCAGGATTTTTGAAAAGGACTCATTTATGTGACAGAGCTGTACAGTCTTCTCCTTTGCATGTGCTACCGCAGAGGCAAACACCTGAGAACACACCAGAAGTGACAGCCGTCATCTTTCCAGTTAACAAGGACTGTTTCAAACAGCCCAGCTCCACAGTCAATTTTGTATCAAACTCCTATCCTCTACAGATTAGACAAGAGCAGTGAATACTGAACAGGAGGATTCACCAAAGCAACCCCTCTGGCAAGGATTTTCCATAGTCCATGCCCTCATCTGGTAGGACTGCAGCAATGCTCCCAGGTGATACTGGGAATTTTTTAGATCTCATTGTCACCATAGTAAGTACACTTCAACAGTGCAAAGTGCTTAGGCATCACTACCATCCCTTAGGCTCAAAAGCTTCTACAAAACTACTTTGCGTGGCATTTTCCTCAAATTCATTTATTGGCATTCCCTACCATTTATATAGACTCACAACTATTTCAGCCAATCCCCCTGTGTCACCAGGCAACCATCTACTTTCACTCAAAAGTTCATCACTCTCAATCTATAAGGGCCCATTTGCACAGAAGACCCAAGATTATGTGGGTCTGGCTACCTTTAGAGTCATCGGTTTGAATTACTTTCCACCCAATAAGCCATGAATAAAAATGACAAAACCCAACACTTATTACAACAAATATGATTAGCAAAATAGGATTATAGCTGTCAGTCATTTCAGCAGCAATGATGGTGCTCAGTGAAGAGTTTCTAGTCATTTACTTACTATGATCCAAATTCTTGGAGAACATGGCGTAGCTGTTTCACCTGTACATAATTATTACCTCACTAAGTCAATCTGTATTACAGAATAGGTAAAACCCCCTGCAACTATTTTTTCTCTCATCAAAGTTCTCAGTAAATATCTGAGTTGGTCTTTTTTTTTCTTTTTTAAAGGACAAGTCCAGGGGTAGTCGATTTCTTCCCAAATTTACATCCACTTGGCCAGATTCTGCCCTCTTGACATTCATGCAGTTCAGCTGAATACAGGAGAGTTCCGGTGGATCACTCAAAAAGACTAATCCCATGAAGGTCTGACTGTCCTCCAGCTATGCTGGGAGTTTATAGATCTCATCTTGACATGCATTATATTAGGCAGGCATGCATCAACATCTTTTAGTGATCAATTTTAAGTGCACACATTTCTGTTTAATTTCAGCATAACCAGTCACACTGCCAACATGTATGGGCACAGGGATTAAGCTAAACAAAACCCCTCTGGCACGCATGTTTTTGTGCTTAAACATCATGGCCTCTCCAAAGAACATGAAGATACAACAGCATCTATTTCTGCACGTGTTTCTGGATCTACTACATCATGATGTGCTGGCATCCCTTTCATTGCACCTGTGCAGTGCCTCAGACGGGGTAAGCATTAGCAGCTGGATTAGAGAGAACACAAGAAAAATATTCTTATCAGGAGGATGGTCTCCCTGATCTGGGTCACCATATGAGTTCAGTGCAGAGGGCAGAGCAGGGTCAGTGTGGAGTGAGGGGAGCTTAAACAGCTCAACTTCAGCTTATACTGAAGGTGTTCATGGCTGCTTCAGAAAGCATTCATCTTTGGGCATCTGCTCCTATGAACAGTTCAAACACATAAAGTGACTTACAGTCTACTGGACCCCAAAATCCTATAATTGGACCCAAAATTGGATCCTGACCCCAAAATTCAGTCCTATGAGACTGTGTTCTGGCAGAAAGAACTGGAAAAATTTCAAGCAGCAAACCATATTGAAGACCTTGTTTTCAAATTTTTGGACAGGCACAATGTAATACATTTGAAACATGATTGTCCAACACCTTTGGTTTCTCATATATTCATTCCAGAAGATAGGACAGCTTGACAATGTAAGTGTTATACAAGAATTCCTCTTCTCATCTAATATTGCTTCCTTCCAAATTGCACAGCAAGTTGTGCAGAGGGGGTGTCTGACTTCTCACACAGAGGAGAGCATGCCTTGCACCAACAGCAAGCAGAGCTGGTATCTCCAGACACACAAAAACATAGATTACTCAGGCTGGCAGCATGAAACACTGAGACTGCAAATGAACCTGGCAGCAGGCCAGGAGATGAGATCCAGGGCAGCACTTTGTATACCAAACCATGTCTGAATCGATGCTCAAAATAACAGACTCCCTGCAGTGTTCCCTGTCAGTCTGTTGACATGTTGCTCAACTCCATGTTGGCCAACACATTCACTGTTCTCAGTGTGGATTCCCAGGGAAGTTTTCCCAGTTCTGAGTGTTTAACAATTTTTACACTCTTCAAACTCTGCTGATTAAAAATAAATAAATAAATTAATTAATTAATTCATTAATACAAGAGGATCTAGGTTACTTAACACATACCTCTTTGGTCAAATTGCAGTTTTGATCCTGAATTAGATACATCTACTCTGCAAACGGAAATTGCCTTCTCTAGAGATTTGCTCCATCCTTGCAGCCAGAGATACTCTATATGGGCAGTGAACTTACAGTTGTGTGGTGTGACATAAACTTAACCGATTTCAATAAAACGACATTAATTGATTTCCACAGGTTTGATACAGTATGTCAACATCATGACCAGGAGGAACATTTGAGAACAGTGCTGTTTGCCAAGGTCCCAGAAAATGCTGAACCATTCCCTTTGTCTCCCCTAAGAGGGATCCGAGTCCCACATCTGACCTAAATATTTCTTTGGACATGGTCTCATCATCCCTAGAACCCAGCAAATCCCTCTCATCATAAATTTATCATGCATTTAAAAATGTCTTGTTTTTCAAATCTGAACCAGGCACTAGCAGACAATTCAAATGAAAGAAACCACCACTGTTTACATGCAATCGACCTAACACGAAGAAGATAATGAATATACTTCCCCACCACTATCAGCTACAGTGAGAATAACTCAACAAAGTAACTCAAGTGACTGGCATTATCAAACTCCGTAAAGGTCCTTTTTGCCACCCTGGTACATGTACAACACCATTCTGTGACATTCTGTTTGGAAAATTTGTTGTGATTTCTGTTGCATGCCTGAGCTGGTGGGAATTGGTACCCATGTCTTCTGAAGGCAACAATCCATGGCTGTCTTTTCCCCACTCTGTCTTCTTCCCCAAATCTCCCTTAACTGTCTTGCTAAGAGGAGGAGGCATTTATTGTTTGTGAAGTTTTCAGGGACACTTAATCTTGCAAATCTAGTTAATTACTGAAAACCCACTTCCTGAAAGTCAAAAGTCCTCCTCTTACATAGTAATAACCCAATTATAGCTATGCTCAGGGAAAAAAAAGGACACAAAACCTTATTTTTCTTTGGCTATTTAAGTACTATGGAAATTCCTCACAGATCTCTGGTGGCCCTCATATTTAGACTCATGCATTTCTCTTATTCCCAAGAGAAGCCAGGCAAAGCTTGAACAGAAAAAAAAAAAGGACATGTAGCAGAACTGTTTCCTCTCTTTTCTCTTATCTTTCATATAGATGTTTCTCCCCTCTGTAATCTACATTAAAAAAGAGGGAAAAAAAGAAAGACAAAAAAAGGGGTTCATAAACATTTTGGAAGTCTAGAAGCTCTGCAGTCACACAGAGTAAGATATAGTTAATATTCAACTTATTTTCCAAAGACTTAGTTCTAGCAACCTGAAACAACAGAAAGTTTCTCTCCCTGCATCTAATTGTTTAGACCAGTAAAAAGGAGAAGAAAATACATCCTCCACCTACTTCATTGATGGAGAAACTCAGGCACAGGTAGTAGATTGACTGTGATCTTACCCAAGATTGACCTGTCCAAGATGATGGTACAAATCCATGTCAGAATTGGAAGTGACCTTTCCTCTGGAGCTGTTTTGTGCCCAGACATGAGCTCAAATGAAAGGAAAAATCAACCACAAAATAACAATAAATAATTTTGGTGTCTGGATAGGTAGAAAACCGTGGAGACAAAAAAAGTTGCACATGAGATAAATGCAAGCATTCTTCCCAAGAATCTAAAGAATATCAAGCTGTAAAAACTCAAAACATTCCCCACAAATGGATGAGAAACTGCAAACAAGATATTTTTAGGATTTTCAAAAGAGGTGATATTAACAGTGTACCCCAAAAGTGCCAAGTGTAACCTGTAGTAGGAGACAGAAATCTTTATAGGTTTTTGAATCCTCCCTGTGTTGCCCCTGTTTGTCCCCTCAGAAGATGTGAGATGCCTCTCTTCTTGAGCCTTAGAGCATTGATTGGATTCACATTCTTTTCACTTTATCCTCTCTGTCATCCAGTGAAGTACATGAAGCACTCCAATCAGTGGACAAGATCATTCTGTCAACCGAGGTATTTGTTAAGGCTCTATATTTAAATATGCATTGTTTATAACAAAGGAATAAAGCAATGAGAGGTTATTAGAAAATTAAATGCAGCTATAAAATAATTTCTGTAATTACTATTCATTAATATTTAATATATTTATATAAAGGATAAATCTCCTCTATTCCCAAGGCATCCTACATTTAATAATGTGGAAACAACTTATCTCCTTCCTGTTGTTGAGACTGGAGCTGTAATAACTAGTAATGTTAAATGTGGTTTTTTAGATCAATAATAAATAAATACATAAACACTTCCCTCCAGAATGCTCCTGATGTTATTCACAAAATTAAAAAAAAATAACTACAGAATGCCAAGGGACTTCATAACCATTTCATTACTACCATCCTAATTGCATGTGGTGGAACTGCATAATCAGTTTATTGAAATTGAAATCTTTGGAACTGATTCTCCCTACAGACACTAACAATAAGCATCCTGCGCAATAACATAGTACTTAATGTAATATAAACATTATATGCACCAAGCTTTAAACATCCCTTGGCTTCACCTGCTGGAATTGGACATTTTTAACGCTCTTGTGTTCTGCCACTGCATTGAATCAAATATCTAATTTACAGACTGCAAAATACAATATTCCCATATTACAATAAATAAAGGAAGATACATTCAGAAAACAGACACACACACACAATTGGTATAAGGATAAGCAAGACTACATTTAATAAAGTGGAAATAAAGCAGACCCTTCTAGAAATCTGAATGGATTTTCATGCACAATATAAAAGAAATTGCTTCTGTTTCCCACTGTGTCCCTGTGCCTCTGCAAATAACTAGGTTGATACCACAGCCCCGATCCAACCTACTCTTACTCTACAAGGGGACTTTATTCTTGTGAGTAGGTCCATTCAGACAAACAAAACTTATTTTTCATCCAGTGCATACCCAGATATCAATAGGATTTCTATCTAAAAAAGAAGTTCATATTTTAGTTTGCAGGATTAACATGGTAGCAATTAATGAGACAACTAATAAACATTCACCTGCACATTTTCAAGTCAATATTCCGTCAACACAAAGAAATCAAAACCAAGAAAAATGTGTACCTTTATTTGCTTTCATCTTCAACAGCAAATCTAAAAAATGCTAAGGTTTTATTATGATTAACAATAAATTGTTAATTATAGTATTTCAAAATTTGTTGTCCTTTTTAAAAATCAAGAAAAGTTGGGGGCGGGGGGGAGATGGGTGAGAGGGGAAGCCCTGGTTGGTGGATTTTGAAAAGATCTTTGTTCAGGGGCTTCAAACAGCATATTTAGAAAAGTCTTTACCAAACAGGAGTTCCGTGTCCCAATAAAAGAGGACCTGAAATAACTTCTAATACCAAAAAAGGAATGGAGAAAGTTGTGTCTTTTTCTCTATAGTTCTATCACCATGTGCCAACAATGGCATGTCTTTGTCTTAAAATGCTGCTCTCAGTCACCTCATCGTCATAAAGTTTTATAAGACACCGAAAACAAAAATTAAGATTAGGGCTATTCGATATTGGGACTGTTAAGTTCTCTTGTAGCCTTCCCCTATATTCAGCAATGATGGTGCATAATACTGTGGTGTCAAAACCAGTATGGGACTTCACAGCCAAAGCCAGCCATCAGAAGTACCAGCTCTGTTTCAGGACAGGGGACTCCAGAGTAGAGCACAGCATTTTGCAACATTACTTTAAAATTTTTAAGAACATAACAGCTTTGCCAAACTGTGTAAGGCATCAAAGAGATCACTTGGAGCCAGCTTCATCCTTGAACAAAGCCTCACAATAACTTGCTCCTACCAAGTGGACATCACATCATGGGCAAAGAAGGTGTCTGGGTAGTATCCTAAGAACTGCAATGATAGAATAAATTGAAGATAATTTTAAACATAGGAAGCTCAATTCTACATCACTCAGTATTTTCTGGCGTCAGCACAACCCATGAGATACAGCACGATTGTTTTGGGAAATAGACTTGACAAGAGTGGCTGCAGAGGGCATGAGATGGCACAATGTCTTGCCCTTGGTGTGCTACTTTGATTGCTTAAACCTCAGTCTGGCAAAGCACCTGAAACACATAAACCCCCCAATGACAGAAGAGCTTGGCATGGCGAATGGAAGGACTCCTGCTGGTTTGAAAGATGATTGCTGGACAAGGACCATTTGGCTATATGTGAAGTACTGGTTCATAACAAAAAGATTTACCTGACATCTTTAAAACATTAACATGCTAATAAAGAATCAGAAATGGAAAGATAAGGGGAAAATGCAGTCAACCAAATTTAACTACACTTTCTCCTCAATAGGTCCACACCCAGCTAAAACATGAACAGTGGGGAAGTACTGCACATTTGCACCAGCTGAAAGCCCACTCAAAACAATCAGAGAAAGAAGCAAACCAAAATGGATGTGACAATCAAAATATCAGAAGAAAACAACACATTAATGCAATCTTAATGCAAAAGGAATACAATTAATTTTGTTGCTAAATGCTGTCTTTCTGCATATAGCACAAACCAATGGAAGTAGGTAGGATGCTTTTAACAAGTTTTATTCAATAAATGTTTTATTATTCAATAATTTTTTAAAACAACTTATTGTACTACACATGTGTGTATATATATATATATTTACCCCTTCCTCTTCTTTTTGAGTAGAACTACCCTCAGATCACCTCACATAAATACAATCAGGCTGATGCCTACACAAACAAAAATACAATTTACTTCCTTCTTCTCTTAGTATTAGTTCATTCTTCAGTATCATTCTGAATTATAAAGAATTACACAAGAAATTCCTCTGAAAGTCAGTCCCCTCCACTGTATCATCTTTAAGCAAAATTTTCGTCTTAAATTTGAAATAGTTATGTATACCAGCAGTAAAGGTAAGTTGAAGCACTCAAACTACATCAATAGTTTGTTTTAAATACCTATTTACATTCTTTTTGCATTCATTTACATCAGTCACCTCAAGAACATGAAACATTTGCGGGATCAAAACATATTCAAGAAATAAACTGATGATGGAGTTGCAGTTACATTACTTGAATGATTTTTTTCTACCATCTGATAAATAAGGAATAGGCCTGAGTAGCAACCTCTCTCCTTTTTTTTTTTTTTTTGTGTATCCATCATTTTCCACCCCATCTTTTAAAATCTAATGCTAAAATAGATCTATATCCAGGGTGGGAAGAGAAAAGATTTTCAGAATTTCGCCACGAATCAATGCATTTTCAATATACATGTTCTGGATGGATGAGATGCAGGGAAATAATATTTAGGAGAAGGAGAATCACATCTATCACTAACATAAAGAGGTGAAATGCATGTGGGTTGATTTTGCCATGGCATGGAAAGCCTGCAAAAAAAATGAAATTCTTATCAAATAGCACTGCATTCCCTTTTGTCATTGAAAAATTAGCATTTAGTATTACATGCAGCTTTCAGGAGAGCATCTGCACCACTACAGCAATGTTTTTCTGCACATATGGAATACACCATGCTAGCAAGTATGGACTCATAGAGCTTGGAGAAGGGGTCAGCAGGCAGACAGATAGCCCTGGTTTAGGTGCATGATGAATTGCGTATTCAGCTGCAGACTGAAAGTACACAAACCTGAGCCAGGAAAGGAAAGTCTTTGACCTATTTGCTATGAAACAAACAGGCAATTGGCTCCCGTTGAGGAATGCCAGCTTGTCATGGAGGCAGCCACAGAAGTAAGTCACCCCCAAAAGAGTATCTGTTTGGCTGATGGGAGCAAATCAAATCAGAACCCAATACAAAAAGGCAAAAGAGCTTCTTCTCTTCAGCTCCTCTTTTCCCAGGAGCACAATGAGGCAGGTAGTAATGCTTTCTGACTCACCACAGATTCAGTAAATGCAACTCCCAAGGGAAGCTTGAACTAGATTGGGTTTGGAGCTTGGCAGCAGAGCTGCTAAACAGAACCAACAGCGTGCTTTAAATAAAAGCAGTGGTGTGTTAAAAATCCCTGTGCAAAACCTGTTTACCTGTCTGATTTCTTCATATTTCTTTCTCTCTCACTTCCTCCTCACCCCGAAACAAAAAAAGTAGATTTGAAGGCAGAAGGCAAACCTGAGACTACCAGACTTCAGGAGCGCATAAAACATGTAAGAGTTCTATAGCTACAACTTTGGCTTGCAATAGCGTAACTTTCTATCAAGGCTTGGTCAAGCCCCATGCTAGCACAGACCTGGGTCTTTAGTGATGGACTTGTACCTAAAAATGCCAATTAGCAGGGAAAGCAGGTTATTCATAATACTGTAAGAAGATTTTAAGTCAGAATACAAAAGCAAACAGGTCCTTCCCATTACTACCATGCTTGAACTAATTTCCAATAAGGCCAGGTAGAGAAGCTCTAACAGACATCACTAGGAACCGTATCAAACCCCACATCTTATAAACTCAAAAGCATACTTTACTTGAGAAGCACTTTCTTGACACTAATGTAGTTCAGACATTGACAAGGAAAACTATAGCTTTTTAGAGCTGTAAAGCAAAGCTGGTTCACAAAAACATTTTCCACCAGAAGACACTAATCTAAATTTCTTTAAGTATGGTACACTCAGTATTTCCTTTGTACAGGCTCAGTTCTCCTTTCCATCCTTCTTAGTCAGCATGCCCAAATTGTCAGAGACAGTGGCAGGACTAAGGCAGGAAAGGCCACCAAAACTTCTTACTATTATCTATTGTCATGATGCGTAGCTACAAGACTTGATTTTCCTATATACTCTCTCTCCTACAAAAAACACAAGGCAGGAGGGAGGAAACTTGGATCAGGACTTGATACTTCAGAAACTCTATTTTCCTAAGGAGCTGATTCCTTTTATTATTATTTCCATTATTGTCTTCAATAAGATACCTCACCATAAGTCTCTCTCGGATCCCTGAGATGCAGAGACACACAGCAAGCTCCGAATGAGAGGGCATTTGCCTCTCCGAATGAGAGAGGCAGAGGACACAAGGCTGCCCCTGTCAGGAGGAGGAAAAGGGTGTCTGGGGATGCAAAGGGAGCAACCTGCAAGCAGTGGCACCTAGGCCCGATCTGCAGAGCAGACACCACAGGCACTGTCACCCGCGACGTGCTTGTGCAGTGCCTGAAACAGTGCTCAGCTTTGGCCTCCAGCTGCCACAATGGTACAACTACTACAAAGCAAAAAAATGCCACAGTCTGAAAGGGATACTCATGGACAAGAATAACAGGGACAGCAGCTTTTCTGCACATACAAAATTTTAAAATCACTCAAATTGTCCAGTAGGTACATGACACCAAATCTGTAACACAGGCAAAGTATATCTCTGGTTACAGTATTAGGTAGGGAAAGCAAGAAAAGAAAGCTAGGAGCACTTTGTCCATCTCTTGAATCGGGATTTCTTGACTACCAGTCTCTATCCTCCAATCACTAATCCCTGCATCCAATAGCTGAGGAAGCTCCATGCATGTAACACTAATCTTATCTTGATGTTAGAAGAAAAACAGATCAATACAGTACTCATAAGCTGATGTATGACTAAAATATTGATGCAATATTTCTCATGTGTATCAATGCCTCGCTATTTCTATTTTGTTTGTTTTTCTGTGTATGCAAAACATGCTATATTTCTTGCTGTTGTATATTCCACTCTGCTCTTTTCATTTCTATAAGAATAAAGAAAATGAAGAAAAGGCTTCAACAACTTCTGCTCATCCATATCAGGATTGCTTCAGCATTATAGGGTTCCATCCCACCAGACTCTGAGTTATATTGTAGTTTATGAAAATTGGGAACATTTTGGCACACCTTGGAATTAATTAGGGCCTAGTAGAAACAGTGCCCAAAAATTCTTTACCTTTCATTTCCACTATTTAATTTAATATTCTCAGCCCCCTGATATTTTCCCCATTTTCTAAAAATTCTGTAATTTCTGAGTATAGCTCCATCCTTTTGTCCTGTATTTATACAGCACCTAATGCCATGAAATCCCTTAAACAAAACAAGGAATTAGAAAGAGAAAATACAACAGTGAACATTCCTGAATTTGACCAAAAGGAGTGGACTAGCAACATGTAATTGTTTTTCTATTAAAAAGAAAGTCATCCTCTTATGTTATTTAATTCCCAATACTGTATAAACTAACTAAAATTAAAATTCCAAAATTATTTATTTTTTTAAGACACCAGAATTTTGCTTATTTAATTTTCCCTGCTTGGCAATAGGGACTGCTGAAAACCCTGTGGCTCAAGATGGAAATAATTTGACCTGTAGATCCAGGTAGAAAATTTCTGATTCTATGCTATTTCATTTTTATTGGAAAATGTCAAAATAGCTAAAACCAGTTAACTGAATTTCACCAAAAATCCATTTTCACAAGAGGAAGAATACACTCAGTTTATAGCAGGACACTCATTTCTAACATCAGGAATACAATTTCAGACTGCAACCAGAACTGGAGGGGGAAAGAAACGGACCAGGCTTCCGAAGAATAGTGCCCCAGTGCTTTTCACAGTTGATCGAGTCTGGGGGCACTAAGATCTGATTTAGGACACAAAACTGAGTCTCCCCCAAGATAACACCCCATGACACTGCACCCTTGTGTTCTCCAAGACACATGTTCCTCTCCATCTTCTTTCAGTGAAATACCTCCATTGCTTTTCCACAACTGGAAGAAAGCCAGGCACAAACATTTGGTGTTTTAGTGAAGTAGGATTCCCATCTGGGTTAGCCTCAGTAGCCTTCAACCCTTCCAGAGCCTAGTGCCAGCACATACAGACTTGATCTATGTTCCAGCATCTTGAGCACAGTGCCAGTGCACAAGGCACATACTGCAGAACTCAGAAATTCAGGCCAAATTTTCAGCTGCAATGGAAAGGAGCTGCTTGATAGGTCTCATGTGAGGCTAGATGTGGTTCACCTGTAGACAAAACAGGACCAGGATGAACCAGGATCACCTTTCCATACTGCTTCTATTTAAAAAAAACACCCAAGCAATCAAAACTCAGCATTTAATTGTGAAAATTAACTGGCATTGGTTTTACGCAGAAAATGCAAGAAACTGAGAAATATGTACGTTTTCAACACTGTTAATACTGTCAAACACCTACATGCTAGTTCTTCAAAAACTACTGATTTTACACTGTGCATAAAAAAATTGAGTAAATACATAACTATTTTAGGGAAATATTATTTTTACATAATGAAATTTCTTTCATCATCAGTTAACTAGTCTTGTGAAATATTTATATCAAGAAAGGGATCTTTCCCACATTTTCAGCAGAAGGAAACCTAATTCTTTGTCCACTGTCTCCCAAGCTCTGCAGAGAGGGCAGCACAGGGTCGCTGCAGGGATGACTGATTGTGTGGCTTCTAAGACTGATCCAGTGCATCATCCCTGCTCTTAAAACTGGGCATAAGTGCCTTGCAGCTTCACAGTCAGGGAACACTGTATTGTGTGGGGTTCTGAACATATTTCTGGAGGAACAGCGTACTGTGGTTACCTGTTTGGAACCTGGGTAACAGTTCCTCTTTATCTTAGCAAAATTAACAATCTAATGCTGAAGGTTGCCTTTCCCTCCAAAGAGATTTCAATCAAAAGGGAAGAATAGCACTAATATTAATCACTGGGCAGACTAACTCCTGGATATACACTCCTGGAATATCTTCATTCAGGACATGAATTCTCTCTTTAATGCTGCACGTGCAGACAGAGCTGCTGACACTCCTGTATGAAGTCATACACATCCCATGGACAGACCATGAAATACACAACATATCATCTGCCAACAGACATTCCCCTAAGTTTGCTTTCATTGTTCTTTCCTTGGATTTATTAAAGTCATCATTATACTTATTTTCTTCACTTTTCTGACCAGCTTTCCAATATATAAACACACTGTAAAATAATATGCAATCCTTCTTGCTGTTTTTAGAAAACACTGCATTACAAATAATATAGAACTACAAAATCTAGATGGGTACTTTATCCATATGATGTTGCAAGGCATGACATGCATCTGTCATTCAGACCTTGCCATGTCACATACAAATATCTCATTAATGGATCTCTCATGGATTTTTTTTTTAACCTTTAATCCCCTGATTAGCTGACTAACTCAATGGGTAATTATTTGATTCCAGACTCTGCTCCAGCAACATGTTCTCTTTTATCACTCTGCAAAAACATGAAGCTTCTATCAAAAGTTAAATTAGTTCAGGATCTAGAAATGAGTATCTTGATTTAATGGTAGGCTTCAGGTGACAGCCTTTCACCACACTCTTATATAAAAAATTACAGAATGTTATTCTAAAAGGGAAAGTCTTGGCTCCCCAAAGCAGTGCGTTTTCTACACTAGAAGGTCTCCACTGAAAACTCTTCAATATCATTACAATTTTATGTAGCAAAAAGGTATTTTAAGTGGCTTTCTTATTTTTTCCAAAAGATTTTATGGATCCCTCTAAGTCTTGTTCAGTTCAGCTTGACCCAAATACACCTGAAAATCAAAAAAACAACTGCAGCAAAACAAATGCTGAGTGGCCACCAGTTGTGATTCTGCAGGTGTATTTGCATGTACTCTCTTTTGTCCTAGAACTGATACAGTGGATGGAGGCATTGCACAGTGGTAAGGAGGCACCAGGCCCATCTAGGGATTGTTCACACCTTACATGATGCAAGTGCCAGAAAAACCTCACTTCCCTGCCCACTCTGTCCCTGCACTTCTATGAACCAGGGCAGGGGAGTTCTCCCCACATCAGCGAAATTACTCACATCAGTAGGGTTATGGACACACAGAAATATTTATCAAACCAAGTCATGGTATTCACTGCACAAACGCTGTGGCACATGGATAACTAAAAGTTCACCAGTCCAGCTGGACCATCCATATTTTACCATGTCAATATATTTAAAGACCCACTGGACAAAGAACCATATGAGTGACAAACACAGCTGACACAATGAAGCACAAAATTTCTAAACTAGTCTTGGTAGATCACCATATCTTTATCTGATACAGTCTGTCATGCCAAGTTCCTCAGACTTCCACTTGAAGGATTAAGACTTTTCCCTGAGACATGTCAAGCTAGGCTCCCATGATTTCCAATTGCATGCTGGGGTCTGCATAGGACTTGGCTTAATTTATTATGAAACTGGCTTCACAGGTTTTTGATAACTTATTACAGATAGATATTCTATTATTATAGAACCCCACTTAAAGAGCTGTCCTTGATCAGCCAATTGTCTAAGTTAAGGGAAAGAAATTCAATCCTAGGTTGCATAAGTAAGCTGTAATAAGAACTGAACACTTCATGGACACAAAGAGATAAAGACAGCACAGAAACCTCACTCAGCTGGCTGCACCATTTAATGTCTCCAGTGACCACAAAACATCACTGCAGGTTTATCAAGGATATTTAGTTTTGATGCTCTGTTAGAGCGTTAAACAATGATGAAAGAGATCAACTAATCTTAATGTGAAGGTTACATGTAGTTATTTAACTAGCTTCTCATTTAAAATTAAGTACCATGTTCTAGTGAATAGGAACACATTCAGGGTATAGCTTACCATGGTTTCTGCATCCTATGAAGCCTAAAAAAAGTTAATTGACACACATTTTGAGCAGCTGTTAGAGAGAATTTCTATCTGCTGATGATTAAAAATTTCAAAGTGAAGCACGGTAGACTTGCAGTTCTAAGGACTAGATTTGGGGATTTCAACAAAAATATCTGGTCCTTTGGAATTTAGAAAATAAAAGGTAACTGAAGTCCTTAAACTTTATCTTCTAAACACAAAGGAGTGTCAAGTAAACATGAAGACCTTCATATTTTTTTATCCACTTTATTTGCAATGAATGATGAAATAACATAATCATTTCTGAGTTTTCTCTAATAAGGCAGTATGAAAATTATACTGAGATAAATACATGTAGTCTACTTACCTTAAATAGTTTTTAATTTCTTTTGGTTAAAAAAAACATTAGAGGTAAGGCTTCTTACAGAAAAAAAAATTCAACTCTATGTCTGATGAAAATACCCCAAATTCCCTACTTCAAGTTAATGCAGTCTCTAAAATTACAGGCACTATTCAGATGTGGATCTAGTCTGAAATGATAGAAATTCATTTCAGATAACTTATTCTTGTTTCAACAGATTTTGAAGTTCCTGTAAGCATCCAAACCAACCACGCACAATTGCTGAAGAACTTTCATAAAAGTTATTCAAACCACTGCCTAGAAAGACAAGAGGAAGAAAGCCTTTGTGTGCGCACTCTCTTTATGTTGCCATCATACTGCAGTATGATGTTTGACATTGACACACTCTTTACATCCTTCATCAGGGCATTTCATGAAACTATATCACCAAGTTTTAGGTCTTTTAGATCACTTTAAGAAAAGGGAAGGGGTGAGAGAGAAGGATGAAGACAGCATTTGTATGAAGGAAGGCCACATCACATTGCTGCCTGCTTGGTAGTGTGATCTTTCCTGATAGAGTTCAAAGATCTAGCCACAGCTATTTCTTTCAAGACACAGGAACTGTGTCCTATTCTTTTCCCAAGATGTACAGGTTACCACTTCTGTAGTGCAATTATGTCTCCCTCCTGACATCCCATCTATCAGTAGGGTTCTTTAACCCCTGGAATGAGCTTTTAGTGTTCACACTGAGACTTCAAATGTATGAGTCCAACAGGAATTGTCATGATGGGCAATTAGCTTTCGACTTCAGTATAGGGTAATATTTTCCAAGCATTTCACATCTCCAGTTCAGATGTGTATACTACTGATGCACTAGTGCTTCATGATCAGGATGTGCAGAAGGTCGGTTAGCACCACCACTATGTTCCACAGAGCTTCAGACTGCAAGAACACAAATCCTGTGCACAGGTATCTTTGCTCCTTTTCTGCTGGGGGAATGTCTTTCTGCTAATAATCTTGGAAAAAATAATATTTCGCTCAGAAGAAACCTGTCTGCTTCTGTAATGCTGCCAGAAGTGCAAGTAAGCAGCCTAAGTCTTTTCTGACTCTCTCCCCACTGTGACTATGCTACTGTGTACATTAAAGTTTTTTCTCCCTCCCTCCCTCACTCACTACATCTTTGCAAGGCTTGTGAATTAAAGGAAGGAGCCGTGGAGGTGTGATAACCTGCCTCAGAGTCCCTAGGCTGCATACAGCGCAGCAAATCTTGCCATCACGGCTGCCACAGGCAACAACAATCCATCAGCAATATCTGCACCGAACTTGGTTGGAAAGCTTTTATTATACAATTGTAACATCAGGAAAAAAACGAACAAAAGCCCCGCAAACACAGCGACTCCTTTCTCTCTCCCAGAATCGAGACGTGAGGCAGCCTTTTGCTGCTGGTCACCCGGGGGTGCTTGGGCTGTCCAGGAACTCTGCACGCCATGACGGCGTGTGCAGGAGCACAGCCTGCCTACACCATTGCCGGCAATACATGGGCTCAGCAGCCGGCAGATAAACAAAGAAGTAATACCCACTATCAAAGTGTCAAGTATCTATAACCTCTAGCACAGCACAAAGATTACAGCAAACAAAATAGACATCTAAGAGGCAAGGAGCTGTAGGAGAGGAGGAGAGAAGTGATTGTGAGAGTGGAGCAGGTGAGAATGCCTATCCTGACACGGCGAATGGTGCAGAAACACAGGGCTGACATGTTGTGACTAGGAGTTATGATTAAGACATGCTTTTTACAAACCCAGGCTCCTTCCTCTTAAGGTACTTTAGAAAACATTATCAGGTTTGCAATCAGCCTAAAAGCAATGCATGACTGTAGGTCAGATAGGAGAACTCAGAACCATTATAAGAACATGTTTCCCCTTCAAATACTCTGGAGCAATTTGCTCAGATCTTTCAGGTGCTCATTAGAAATTTGTTTCCAGCATGTATGGCAATTATTCCAGCTAGCTGAAGATTTGATAATGCAAAATCTTTTGGTTTCTGACACACCAAGAAAGGCCAACAGCAAAACTACAGATGCAAAGCTTGAGCTCAATAAAACTGATTCCTGAAATGCAGGCTATTTTCAAGTGATATTAGCAAAGAACGTCTTAATTGTTGTCTTTATTGGTATTTTTACCCTCTGAACTGCTACATGAATACAGGCTACACCCTGCCCAATCCAGATATGTTGTGCACCAGAAGAGATGGGCCTATTCTGCTTTCCAGATACATACCCCATTTTAAAAGCAGTAATGTTCTATATTCCACCATTTGTGTCTGCCTGCTGGCAACACTGCCTGTAGTTGATCCCAGTGACCATCTTCCTGACCTGCCAAAGCTTCTCAGTTCTTGGAGTAACTTTTGTAAACATTCCCTGTTTATGGATTGGGAAAATATCAGTGGTCTGATCCAAGAGAAAATTTGCACAGTGGGTGGGGCTCTGTGTGTGTCTAAGTGTCAGGTTTCTGACAATGAAGAGGTTAAAGTTTTCTAGAGTGAGGAGTATTGTGAGCAAAAATTAAAAAAAAAAAAAACATTAGAAGCAGATGGAGCGAAAAATTTCCCAACCTTTGCTATGTAAACACACTCTAAAGGCTTCAGGCGACTTTTACCCTGGACTCTGTTTTTGTCAGATCAATGACAAGTCACGTTAACAGCGGTGTTTAATTCTATCAATATGTGACCAATTGTGTTAGATTGTTTGGCCATTGATTTCACTTAGTGCTACAGTTGAGCTCTGAAAGGAACTGCTTTCCCCTGCATTACCACACACGGTGACAAATGCCCAGCGCTGACTTTCAGTACGGCATGCACAGAAGCTCTGACCACTTAAATGCTGGGGGAATACAGCAGGATAGTCATATAAGTGTTATTCTTTATTTATTTTCCAAACTGCCATGCAATTCTATTTCGGTTTGAAAAAGGCTGTTTACAGAAACAGCTGAGTAGACAATAAGACAGCTGACAATTTGTCCACATGAAAATGATAAGGCAGACCTGAAAAGCTGCATAGTGAAGGAAAACAAAACTGAAAAGACTAATTCCTTTCATGTTTACTATGACAGGGCCACACCCTGAAATGCCTGCCTCAGTTTCTAGAAACATTTGGTAAGGCAAATGCACATCACACACGGGACTTTTGAACAGCAATGATCAAACAACAGTGGTCTTCAGTGTATCACGTTTACAATGAAAACCCCATGCACCAAATTTCTAGTAGGGATTTATACAGCGTTCATACATCCACCACAACAGATCCAGTTGTCAGACTGTGGTTTAAAGAAGAAAGTCAGGATTGGCTATCCTTTATCCTGACAATGAGTAAGTTATTCATAAAATAATTATTAAACTAATTTTATTTGCAAAAAATAGTAAAATCACTAAAAATCATAAAACTCTCATATTTTGAAGTGTTATTCTTCCTCTTGAAATTCTCTGAAACTGCAGAGATTTCAAATGACAAATAGCCCAGAAATCCTTAGGTTCTCACTAGCAATAGGGAAAACCACGACATGTAAGGTAAGACAATTCTTAAGTTATTTTGATAAACCCCTATTATTTAAAGCAAATGACATAATAGAGAAATAATATTCCACATGATTAAGGTTTATGCTTCTTAAAGAAATATTGCTCCTTTCAAGAAAAAATGATGTTGCCTTTAGGTACCCAGCTTATAATTTCATGGCAGCCTACCCAAACCTGCTCCCATGATCAGCACACTTGTAAGAGGAAGCTGTGTAAGAGAAAACCTTGCTCTTCATAGGAATATAGTGACAATGCTTAATTTTAAATAATCCCATCTGCGTCTCTCTCCTGAGTCATCTTAGCGGTTAACAAAGCTGCTTTGAACTCTTAAATCCTAATACCCATGTTTTTATTTAACTATTTTTCCTTTTTCATGTAGAGATAAAATAACTTAAATGGCTTTTGTAACTTCTACATGCCCATTCACCATCTTCAGAAGTATTCCTGGTACACAAGTGATGGGACGTGCTGAGGCTCCATGAGGAGCTCACACGGCTTTGCACAGGGATTTCAGCCAGGCAAGGGGCTGGGCTGGGGGCTGCTCTGTAACTCCACTGCTAATGGTGTCTTGATGGCATTCTGTTTAGGGAATGCTAGCAAGTGTGTGATATACAAATTCATTACTTGTTCTCTCTATTTACAGCTTTGCATGGGCATGGCACATCTTAGGGCTGCCACCAAGACAGTCAAAACAGATGTTTGACCAGGAGTTAGGCTGGAAGTCTTGGGGAGATAACAAATCACACAGTTTATATGAAAATGAAAATACTAAGTGATCAATTCTTTTCTTTTTTCACATAATTTAGTCACTGTTTTCTGTCATGTTTCCCCAGAAATAGAAACATACTGTAATACTCCTTATGAATTTTTTTCCAAATCTTATTAATGTTGCTACATAGCAAAAAAAAAAAAAAGCAAACTCCAATTAAGATGTGCCATAATGTGACTCTCATCTAACTCTAAGTACTGTATCTTGCTCTGTCCAAAACTATGCTACAGAGAACATTTATAAGGCATTTACTGGCCACCTTGAGGAAGAAATATTTGCCTGGATAACAGTAACTGTGCCAGAAAAATCAGCACAATAGAAATTCATTGGTTCTTTGGGCTTTTTTTTTACTTTTTAAAAGTGCAGAACAAACCAAAAATATTTTTTCCAATCATCTATTATTTGCTGTAATCCTGCTCCAAATAAGATTCTGCCAAACACTCTAAAAACTGAACATGAAGAAAGAGTAGATTTATAAACCACAGAATTTACTTATCTCAGAAATCCAGGATCAATCCCAAAGAAAAGGCATGCATTTAAAACACAGTGCAGCTGCCTTAATGGAAAAAACAATACAAATACCTTGGATTCCAAAAGGACTCTGCTCTCTCACTGACCTGCATGCTATTGTTAAAGGCAGTGGAAACAGCTCTCTAACCTTACCCTCCAATGAGTTGGCAGGGAAATTTTTCATTGATTTCAACCCTGTTTAACAAGTTTCTGATCTAACAGTGTCCGTCTCTAAATCTAAAAGGGAGGAAAAGTGCACTTATCCACATCCATTGCACCACTGCCATGAGAGAGATATAGTGGAGAGTTTAATTTGAGTGTGTTTCCCATCCTCTCCCTCCTCCTGATACACACTGTGTTTAAGGAGGCTGGAGGACAGTGCCTACTGTCCACTCTTAATTAAGATGGTCAAGAGGTGTGTGCGTATTAAAATAGCACAGTCAGTGGGCTGTTTTGAGCAGCTTCCAAAAGCCTTTAGCCCTTGTGCGCCTTTACAGCATTCAACTTATCAATTTACTTGCAAATGGCTCCCTGAAGTATTAACCCGGGTTAATTATTCGTCAAATATGATTATGCAGTGGTAATGTAAAAAATCGGAAATGCAGGATGGAATTTTTCACTCCAGCGGTTTGGCAATTGTGGCAGCTGGTGGAGAAGCCGGAGTAATTACCAGCCCATTCCAGCTGGTGGATCAGCACTCTGGTTCAGGGCGGGTGGGGGGAAGAAAAAAGCAATAAAGAACCAGAGGAGCGGGAATATGAGCCGTGCCAATCGACGTGGGGAAAATTTCACAGCTGCTGGTGGTGATAAATGAGAGACTGTGGCCCTACTTCTAATCAATACATGTAAATGCTACTCATTACAGCTTTTATACACACTTCTCAATTAGCCTTTCCTCCCACTGGTAACAAGGAATGTCATGCTTTCTGGACTGTGAAAGTGGTTCGGCAGTAAGTTCACCTGCATCGGTGAGACGCAGGAACAACGCTCGCAGCTCAGCCTGGCAGCAGGTGGTAGCAGTGGAAGTCTAAATTCCTCCTGTAATGTGAATTAAATGAAATCCCAAGTGTTGTCATTTAATTAAATGGGTTTTTTAAATACCATTTCCTCTTTCTTGCAGCTAGAATAACCTGTTCCCACATGCACTCACTGCTTTGCCTACACCCAAGTCCTTCAAATGTGGGGTGGGGGTCACCAGCTGAGATAAAGATTTAGACGTGTAAAACCAACTAAGTTCACTCTCTGAAAAACAGACAAATAAAAGGAGCTCAAACCTGCACCCTAACAAAGAAACTATCCTTTTATTCAGAGTTGAAAGCTTTTCTGTTTCATTTCCTCTTTGTCAAAAAGGTTTTTTACCCCCGTTCCCCTGTGCTATTTGTAAAATGAAACCAAGTGGGATGACCCCATGCAGCAACACCTCATTTCTTTGCAGGGTTAAAAATTGTCACCACACATTATTTTCTGGGAGTTCAGCCCAACAGAAGCACATTCACTTCACAGGCTCACCACAATCGTCCTCCTGCAGTTCCTAGTGCCAAGCTAAATAACTCCCCAAAGCTCACCTTCTATCTGTACTGGTTGTCTCCTGACACAGGCCAGCAAAGAACTCAGCTCTAAATGGAAATACATCACTATGTCCCATTCCAAGATACACCTTTCATCACAAGTCTTACACTTTTTGAGGACTGACAAAGTCTGCTTCTTTATTAATCTTAGAAGTTGCAGCCGCAATAACAAAAAAGGAACCAACATGTCTGATAATTTTTTACAAGGTCCTCTATTTAGTGACCACATGTAGCCTTGACAGTCACTTTGCTTGACTGAGACGTTAGGTATTTAATGCTTTTCTAAAGGTCTTCTTGTGGGAGTCAAGTGAATACAGATTGGGTTCTCTCTTCCCTATCTTTCATCTACACCAAAAAAAAAAAAAATCTCATCTTTTCATGGTTTTCGAGAATAGAAACATGAATACAAGGACCAGGAAGCCTCAAAAACCAAGAAGCAGGAAAATACCATTTAAAAAAATCAAAACCCTATGATTTTTATACTCATGATTTTGGGAGCTGATGCTCCCAAAGTGATTCAGCTGTAAACATCCTGCTCATGAGAACCAATACAGCTATTTCAGAATACTTTTTAAGGGTACCCAGTCACTATGTATTTCTGAAAATGTGGCCACACATTTTCTAGCTCAACTTAAGGAGCAAAACACCCCAGTTTCACCACCTAAGGCCTGATTCATCTATCATCATCAACTAGATTCTTCATGCACATCCAAGAGCAGCATCCGACGCTGCAATTTAACTCGCACATATAACCTTTCCACTTGAAAAACTACCATTGCACTTTGGGGGAACAATGTGCAAAAAAGGCCACAGGACAGGATTTTTGGTAGGTCCTCAGCAGTCACTTAATTTTCCCACTTTACAGAGAAGTCGGAGGTGAAAATAAAATTTTCTAAGCACCACTAAATATTAATCCATAAATTTAATTAATTTTGAGACATCTGATTTGTTGATTTTTTCTGAGGGTCACAGACAGACAGTATAACATGATGTTCAGAGCTTAAGTACTCAGGCTGCCTATGCATCCAATCAGAGATGCAAGACACGTGGCTGAGTGCTTTCTTGCCTTACCCTTGAGCACAATGTACTGTATAAACACCATGCAGCTGTGTAAAACTGAGTTTTTCCAACCAAACAGTGGAAAATTATGATTAGAGGTATATCACAAAATACAGTGCTGGTGTGCTTCTCCTGCTACTAGAGATGTGCCTGATTGAACCAACATGTGATGGGTGGGGAGTATGTGCGATACTAACTGCATTTTAAAAAGCATATAAATGCACACTTCATACATATGTAATTCTAACTTCTCTAATCATAACTGACTTACTGGCTTATTTAAAGTTAGTTTAAATTTTTCTCCTTTGCTGATGGGTGAATATTGCCAAATAATGCTGAATAACCCCCACCCAAAGGGTTAATTTGGTCCTTTGCACTAGTTCAGCTACAGAGACTTTTCAAAGCTGTGCTAGAAGTGGGACATGCACAATCCCATACTCAGGCAAGCCCTGAGGCAACTTGCTATTAGGAGGCAGCAGCTCCCTGGCAAGAGGTTAGCGACTCTAGTAAGGACACTTTCTCAAAGCAGGGAGTCCTGATAAGCCATTGGTGTCAAGTTGTTATCTAGAGAAGGTGCTGGCTGCTCTGGAGCGCTGTAAAATAGCTGCCTCAGCTAATGCTAAGCCGTTCTCCTACTCCACCCACTGCTGTTTTCAGAGATCATTATGTTTAGTGCGACATTTTTACAAGGTGAAAACACTAATTCTTTGTGGCAAGTTAGTGTACTCACACTAGCAGCTTGCTCCCTTTAGAAACACATACTTTTACTAAGATACAGCCTTTCAAAGTGTTTGGATTAATGAGAATACACCATATCTTCTGTCCACTGAATGCATCAATATTTAAGTACTATTATCCCACCTTAACACATTTCTAATGCATACACATTTAATGAAATTATATACATATTTGATGCAAAATTATTTTGAAAACACACTGTTATTAATACTCTGGTTTATATACAGTCAATTATCTTTTCACCGTGTGATCATATTTATAATTGTATATAAACTTATCTGTTTCCCTAAGCATATTATCATGGACCTATATCCACTTTTGTTTTATAAACAGTGCTTCCATTATTTATCAAATGTATGTATGTGTACTCTTTTTACATGTTGGCATGTTTCATAACAATAGAAAAATGAGTGATGAACAAGAGGTGTCAAAGGAGCACTCCAAATAGAAACAACAAGGTGTTTTGCACAATGTTTTACATGTTTCCAAATATAGTTTTCTTGTAAAAATACATTGTTATACTGACAATATATTGGCTCTTTTTACTGAACACTAAACTATATATTTGCTTCGTGAATTGGAGAACCCCTGCACACTTCAATACTTCCTCAGTGATCCCATTCTGTACTGCCCTAAACCCACAAGATTCTGGGTTTGTCTCTCTGCCTGATGCAAGTCCTGTAGGATATCAGAGAGCTTCACTACTTCTTGTCACTACAAGTCACCCAGCTCTATGTTGCTAAGTTGTCAATGACATTGTTTCAACTCATCTACTTTGCAGACCCAGGATTTGCGCTCATCTCAACTTCCACATTAAAAAGAGGAAATAAAGAATTGAAAAAGTTCATTAAAAAGGAAGCTTGCATCTTAAAATAATTGTGTCACATCCTACAGCTTTTCATTATCTCATGCACTTGGACTGCAAGCTCTAAACATAAATGTATCACCGTTTTTCTCATTATGTTACCCATATCTGATGCTATTTCCTTCATGCACTAATAAAAACTTCCTATGGCAATTGCACTCCAATCAGTCTCACAAATAGTCAGCAGCGAAACTAGGGAAATGAAAACTAAATGACAACTACTTGCAACTTGTCTGTCTGTACTGAGAAAGGCACACTTAACACTCCATCTCTGAGGTTTTGCATCTTTCTCAATCAAGACTTTATACTGAAGGGTGGCCTGTTTCCCACTGGACTTTCCAAACTTTTCATTCTGCCTTCAGCAAATACCCACAGACTATTTCATACTCTCAGTTCCAAGAAAGCTTCTTCTTTATTCTTTATAACACTTTCAACACTGAAAGTGTTGAATACTTTGAGTTTCACTGAGCTGAAGATAGAAGATACAGAAGAGATGGAAGCACCACAGATATGTTCCCACAAACTCATCATAACACATCATCATAACACAAACATCAACATTGATTCTGATTTGGGACACCCTTCCAGGTTCATCAACTATGTTAGAATTACTAGACCACACTTGGACAATTCTAGTTCTTGCCCCTGTCAAAGGTTTGAGTGATGAGAAACACTGGTATGCTCTGGACCTATTCTACTATTCTCCTATTCAACACAAATGCTCCACCTGGAAATGGGAAATTCAAGCTTTTCTTTCTTTTTCAGTGTATTTGTTTTTCTAATAAAAATTATTTTTAAAACATTAAATAAAAATTAAAAAGTTGCTTTCAGGACTGCCAACCCATGCTGGAAAAATAAATACTCCTGTACAAATTAAAGCAAGACTTTTCCACTGATTTTGAAGATACCACAGCTGGCTACAATTCAGTAGTGCTTACAAAAGTACAAATACACAAACCCAACCTAACACAACTAAAGTTATTCTAGTTTTGTTGCCTATGCTTGACAGACATAACTGTTCTTTTGTTCCACATGCCTTGAAGAACTCAAGAACTTTCCCTTAATTTTCCAATTATTTTCTTGAAGTGTCACCTTTCTGTTCATCCCCTGTCAGCAATCCTGATATTTCCTAAATTTCCTGGGAAAGTTTCCTTGTTATGTGCTCCCTGCTGTTGAATAAATTATTGCTGGACTTTCACCAAGCAAATAAATCCTCAAGTTTTCTCAAGTTATTCTGAAGTATGGACATGAATCGTTCTGCCCCAAGGTAAGTTTAAATGTACTGTCTGTTTTCCCCAGGTATCTGAGACACTGCATTTATTATGCCTGCAACAATTTTATTTTAGAACTTCTCCAAGGGCTGAATTCTATCTTGCATGAACACAGATCACGGCAATATAGCAGACGTGAAGACACGGTGCATGCCAGCTTTTGCACAAGCTGTTAATGAGCTGTACCAAAATGGTAGCTGTCACTTTGCATTGGATCAGGGCAATCTGTACAATGTAAGGAAATTAAAAGCTCCCAGTGGCAATGGATCCTGTTTCAGTCATTAGCTACTAGGGAGTGACAGAGACCATTCAGAAGACCAGCCCCCCATGAGGTTCTTTGGTCCTCGGGGGATTCTCTGCTAATGCTGTTTTATGCCCCACTTCTTTGTGATGCAGAGTGAGCACAAATGAATTACTATTTAATTTATTTATTTAGGTGCAGTAACATTGCAGGGGAAACAAAAAAACATTGAGGGGAGGAAAACCCCACAAAACATGAATGCATTAATCTAACAATCAAGATGGCCACACAAGCGATTTGGTGGAGGCCTATAGAGTACCTATGGAGATGTGTGTGCAGTAGATACATTATAATACAATGAATACCAAATATGTATTTCCCAGTCCTTCACTATTTTCCTTTGAAGTAGGTCCACTGAGACTGAATTAGAAAAGCAAAACCTCCATTAAGTTCTTATTTCAGTATAAGACATAGAAGAGAAATATCTATCCAGCTATCTATCTATATTTTAACAGAGTCTGAGAATATTTGCTTCAATCTTTGTGTTTCAAAAGAGAACGAATCAGGCAGAAGGACAGAAGGTTACGGATTAGTCCTGGTCATTGCTCAAAGAGTGTGGGTTATAAATAATAAAGGAGAAAAGGGTGAAGGACACTAAAATACAACTTGAGACCCACAATGGAATAATCAAAGCAATGAATCTAATTTCATCTTAAAAATACCAAGGAACTTCGTATTGAATGTCTCTGCACTGCTCTCTTCTGAAATACAGGAACTGATACACTAACACACATTTTTAACAAGTTCCATCAGGAGAACAAGCTACAATTTCTTGCTTTTTAATGCACCATAGTTGATGGGAATATTTGTGCGCATGCATCTGTATGTATGTATGCGTGTATGCATAAACACTTACAGCCTATATACATTCTTTGAAAGTTCCATGCTAAGTAGAAAACAGTAACTTGTGTTGCTGTCTAATGTAAAATAGATGACAGTCAGCCTATACATACCTGGTTTGTGTGTATGTATGTATATATGCATATATTACATATATACACCTACACATATATTACGTATATACACATTACAAAGGTGTATATATGTAAATATATGTGTAAAGATATAAATATTACATATATACACACCTATACATACATGCACAAATTGTTGTCATTGCTACAGAACTGGTTTTAAAGTGCAAAAGTTGGGGCTAATCCTGCACACATGCCTCATGACAGTGACAGATCTGACATACTTGCAAGATGAGGCATATTAGGTGAAATGCTGCAAGGTGCTAAGAGGCAAATATCTTCAATACACAACCCTTTTCCCTGGTGGTAAGAGGCCTCTGCACTGCTAAAGAAGCAGACGCCCTCTGGCAGGATCACCTTTGGAAGGGTCTTTTCCAAGATTGGTTTTTAGCCAGATAACTCAATGTCAAAATGAGGCTAGGAAGAAGTGAATCACTCAGTAAACGCCTTTAAAATTATGAAAAGGTCTGAAAGATAATTTTCTCCAGCCTCTTATTTCAGATGCTTCTAGGCCTGTCCCCTGTATGTGTCTCAGTAATGGAAAATACCACTATTCCATCAGGAGCAGGATCAGGCCATCTGTTTAGCCAAAGTACAGGCTTTCCTAAAGACAACCACTGACTAGAGGAGATGAAATGATTAAATTTACAGACAGCCCTGGGGCTAAGGTGATTTTCCTTCTTCATACATCTCATGAAAATATGTTTAGTGTTTCATGTGCTCAAGCAAAGTGAAGAGCCACAATCTCCCTCAGATCACTGGGTCAAAAGAAAAATGAGATTGTAGTCGAGCATATGGAAATAAGGACTTACTAATATTAAGTTTGTCTAGATCTTAGGGGTGCCATCTCATAACCTTGAAGTGATCAAAGCTGGGATTTTAATGTCCAAACACCAAAAACCAACTAAAACAGACTAAGGTAGTGGAGGTGAAATCACACAGCACAGCCACAGCTCCCAAAACGGCCTGCAGTGAGACTGGGACTTCTTATACATGCAGGTCAAGTGAGAAGGCAGCAGGGATCCTCTGCACAGCCAGTCACTACCATGTGGGTAAGATACATTTTTCTAGTGGATTTTGAAATTATGTATTCTCCAGAGTAGTTTCTGAACTGAAGGAAGTAATTTTCTTCCGTGGTGGCCTGGGAGCAGGGAAGGAGCGGAGCTTAGAGCTGTGAGCATCGCTAGGCTGCTATTCCATAGCACTGGCTTCGGGGGCAAGAGAAGGTGAGTGCATCCCAGAAGTGTGCCATTTTTGTTTCCCTCTCTTCCACAGAGAGGTTGGTGGGGCCAGCTGCGTGGGCCCTGCCTTCTCTTGCCGCTGCCTATACCTTTTTGTCCCTTAGGACAGTGTGGCTCTGGGCAGAGAACACAGCTGAGCCCAGTGGAGAGGAGCAGAGTGGTTGAAAGTGTAGGGAACCAAGCCCCAGTGGAGTGGAGTGGTCAGCAGCGGCGGCACCAGTGCAGGAAGCGGCCATGGTGAACAAAGTGGCAGCATGGCACAACACTGACAATCTAGCTTTTGGGAGTTTGTCCATCATTTTCTTCCATTGTCTCGCACTTGGCAACAGGGAGAGCACTGCAGGGAGCCACCTTGCCTTTGTCCCAGTGGCCACACAGAACTACATTGAGGTGGTGAACACATTTTTGTGTGGAAAGCACCTTCTTTTTTTATATACCCTTGTTATTAATATTGTTGCTGTTACCATGTGTTTCTTTTTCTGTTGCTTTTGGCTTTCAGTAACTTGTTATCACAATCCATATCCCTCTCCAAACTTGCTCTTTAGACAGAGCACTTTTTTGCAAAAGTCTAGATCCAGAATCATGGACGAGCAGTGGCAATTGTCCTGTTCAATTTTGGTACGCCTGAGATAAGTCTCATGAGCAGGTACAAGCTGGACTCTTCCAGTAACTTAGCTGCCAGCGATTAACAAGACTGAGTGTGAAAAAGGGGATTTCTTAATAATGATAGAAGAGCCATATTTGGAGGCTTTGAGAGAATATCACCCTGCCAAATTTTATTCCAGTATATGTGAGACAAAGCATAAATAAACTAACAATCCTGGGCAATGATCCCTACTGTTAGTTCAGGAAATGGTTGAGTCATCACTGTTGCAGACAAAACTTACCCTCAGAAATCATATAACACAAAAAAATTTAGTCTGAAGTTTAAAAACTTAAGACTGGAGCTTAATAAAATCATACATGTCTGCAAACACACTGGAAAATATGAGGCAAGCCTAGCTATGTGAGTTTCTTCCAAGTCTTATGACATAAAAAATGTTTCAGGATGTCTCTTGGTAAATCTTCTACTCAGATCAAACACAAGGGTACCTCTATACCCACTACTATAATAAGAAGAGTTTTGTACCCATGCTGTAAATTCTAATTGCATGCCATAATGGGAGGCTAATTTTATACATGCCCCCACATTCACAATTCAAAACAAAGTCTGAAAGAGAAAATTGTCAGATTTTTGTCTTTGACAAATGTGAAATTGTACAAATGTCAGTACATGTAACTGTAAATAAAATAGAGAAGAAAAAAGCTCAAAATAAAGGTCAGTGAAAGCTGAAAGTCTCCCTCCTAGACATAATACAGTATATAAAGTTATTACCAGGCCTTCCAGGCCTTGCGCAACTTTGCCCCCTTCTACATCTCATCTCTAGCTGCTCATGACCTCTGCTTTGCCAGTTCAACTTACCTTTCAACTATCTAAGATGTTTATATAACCCCCATTACTATGGTACTGGGAAAAAAATCTCGCAATCTTTTAATGTTTTTATCACTGTGAGACAGGGCCAAGCTATTATCCCTACTTTATACAGAGGGAACCTGGGTGAAGCAAAGGTAAGGCACATTTTTTAGGTGCTTAGAGTCTAGCATTAAGTTAAGGTGCTTGGGAAAAAACTCGTAGGAGAAAGTCCAGATAAACACACCAACCTGCCATAATTTATGTCCCTCCTCTTTTATTTGATCCTCCTGAGCTATTTTGAGAGTCCCTTGTTCTATAGCCATCTTCAAAAGTGACTACCATAGACAGTGCCTATAAGAGTGGAAATGAAGGGAAGATAATCTTTAAAATTCCATGGACCGGATTTTTAAAGGTGTTTAAATACCTAGCTCTCACACTTGAATAACTTGGACCTAAGGCACTCCCAAAAATCCACCTGAGATCTTGCCATGCCCAAAAGGGCAGTGTTCTAACACCTGTAAAATTTGGGCTGTACCCCAGCGGTGTCACAAGAAGTATGAAAAGTGAGAAGAAGCTGCAGCTTGAACCGTCCATTCTTGAATCCTTCAGAAAGACCTTCTTTGAGGCACCATCTTTTGTCTCGGTTATCTGACACAAATTAATTCTCTTCCCCAAAGCAACTTCCAAAATCTAGGAGCTTACACATTCATTCCTCTGCCAAAAGCACTCTTTATACTAATTTCTGGTTAGCTGACTGCTGCTGTATCTGGAATTTTACTTTTCATTCAAGTGAAATAATGATATTTCCCATATTAAAAATTAGAGGATGTATGCTAATTACTAGCTTATATCTTGTCTATATAAAGAACTTGCTGTTTTACTTTAGATAATATGGCTTCCTCCCTAGCTGAGACTCCTTGGTCCAAATTCTGAAGCAGGAGTCTCAACTCTGCTGTGCTCCCAAGGAAGTGCCAAAAATCCCCCAAAATATGCTTGCTGGTTCTGTTGGAATTTCAGTGTCATCATCAAGATTCAAAGATTATCTCAAAGTAAGCCAATTCCACATCCCCTAATTGAGGCTATGCAGATTCACAGACCTTAGGTAGATGTCAGTGCATTACTTTATTCTCTGTTTAGATTAAAGTTTTGCTTTATGTCTAGGAGAGGTTAAGGTCTTTCACTTTTTAATATTTTATAGAAACTCAGACCTGTTATTCACTGAAAAAAATACTAATAGAAGGCCAAGAGCTCCTAACGACACAGCAGTTTTAGCAGTAAGTATTAAAAGTCAAGGACTTCCTCAGTGCTGGCTCCTTTCTCAATGCTTACCACAGTATTTTCAAATGTAAAAGCACATGATTTTACATGTAGATTTTCCATTGGTTTCTTAACATAGGGAAGAAAGAATGCTTTTCTTTCTAATGACAAACCAAGGGAAATGTGATAAAAAAAGTTGGCCTCATATTTACACTGTCAACTAAAATCCCTTTCCACTTTTAACATGACTTTTTTCAGTCCCTGCCCTGAGCTACTTTCTAAAATCGTGAGCTACTAAGCACAGTGAGTTTTAGATGTAAATCAGGCAAGAAAAGTGTGCAACCTACATGACAATGTATAACAACTGCACTTCATGGTGAAAAATTCAATGTCTATAAAATATGACTGATATTGAAAATAAGAAACGCTAAATTATGATCTCACTTTATGCTTGCATGGCTTGCAAATTTTAAGGTAAAACATTCTGCACACAATTAATGAATTAAAGAATTAATGAAATTGAGATTAAATTAGGAGGCAGCAATAAAAGGAATATAAAAAAGGTTGCTTTTAAGATGCTCTTAGAACACTGTCTCAAAACAATAATCAAAGTGCCTTCTGGTTAGCCTGTTAAGGATATCTAGTTCCCCAAAAAGGATTTAAATGAAATATTGCCATTAATCTATTCCATCTGAAAGTCCACATCATCCCCAATATGTGGGGATGTTATGTCTGAAACACAGCTGATTTGGAAATGTAGCCTCCTGCTTGGTTCATTTTTATAAAAAAGATGCATGAAATACTAATACAGTATATTGTGTGTACAGAGGCTTTTATTAGAATAATCTCTCCCTAAAGATGCTTTCAGACTAACCCATCCACTGACCCATGAAGGGTAAATGCTAAATTTCGTACAGTCAAATATATTCACTGTAACTCTTAGAAAAAGATGGATGAGCTGTGACTCCTCTTTAAATTACTGTGAGATGGATAAGTACTTACTATCACCTGGAAGGTGATCACCATCACTAGAAGCATCACCTCCTAGCTGTTAAAGATGACTGAATTCTGACAAAGGTGGTTTGTTTACATAGCCATAAAACTGCTATAGTATTTCGCTCTCTCTCTCTGTCTCCCTGTACATTTTTATAACCCTGCTCTCATAAGAAGGTAGATTTCAGATGCTGCAAAGGCAACTGGAAAGTAGACTTTTATTAAACAATCTCATTTTTTTGAGAAGGCAACATAATCTAATAATTAATTTACAAACCCCTAATCTTAAATCAGAAGAGAATTTATTAAAGCAGCAACGGTGCACACTTTGCAGCATGAGGCTTTTTGAAGACCCACTAAAGCCTAAACAATGAGCTTCCCTAAGCTCAGACAGTGACAGTTCTGTAGCACCTGGTATCAGGACTTGGCCCCAGCGGAACATGGCTAAACACATGTAGGTATCACAGAAGACCGGTGAGAATTTTGATCTCAGGATCTAGCCCAGGGACTTGAACTCCACAAACTGAGAGTCCTCACAACACTTGGAGCTTCATTTGAACCTTAAAGAGCTCAGAGACTAATCCTTAGTGCATTTTAACTTTGCTGTAGGGGTTATCAGGATATAGGGTACAGAACCCAGCAGGACAGAGGAAACCATAGGGTCCAGTTCTCCTGCATTCGTGCTCAGTGGGAAGGTGGGAGCCAAAAGCTACTACCTCTCAGAAGCACAAGATCAAGGCAAAATTGCATGTTAGCCTCTGGCTCCATCTGCCAGCTGAGGTCTACAAAATGTCAGATGCTGACACTGAATTTGGCTGGAACCAAGAACCATGCTCTACCCTACCTGAAAAAAATAAAAATACATCACCTTCCTACCACCACCGCTGCCTCATAAGAAGCTCAGAATAGTGCAGATTAGTGCAGAATAGAGTTACTTGATGAATATTTACCAAGCTTGTGGGTTACAGCTCATGAGCTGTACTGCTCTGGCCCAACGCTGCATAGAGGACTATTGCAACCACCCAAATAGCAAAAGAAAGCTCAAAAAAGCATACCTCCACAAAACAAAAACAAACCACAAGACAGGACTATGGGGCAATCCTTCTCATCCCCACTTGGATATTGGCCCAATCATAAGATGCCAGCACACCAACACATGCAGTTTGGGGAAAAAGCAGGAGGAACTAAAGGTCTGTGTGCGCTCACAGGGCTTTGATCTCATTGCAGTTAGAGACATGGTAGGATAGCTCGCATGACTGGCATCATAGAATTATAGAACATCCTGAGTTGGAAGGGACCCACAAGGATCATCGCAGTCATGACTGGGTGTGGCTATTGATGGCTACAGGCTGTTCAGAAGAGAGAGGGAAGAAAGGAGAGGTGGAGTCATCCACCACAAGAGGTAGATTGAGTGTGAAGAGCTGTCTTTGAAGAACAGCCACAAGCCTGTGGGTAAGAATCAGAGACTGAGTCAACAAAGGGAACCTTGTGGTTGCTGTCTACTACAGCCCACCTGATGAAGGGGATCCTATTGATGGAGCCTTCTTGCTGCAGCTACAGGAGGCATCGTACTCGCAGGCATTTGTCCTTCTGGAGGGCTTCAACCATCCTGACATCCTGCTGGAAAAGTAGCATGACAAGCTGTAGGCAATCCAGGAGGCTCCAAGAATGCATGAAGGATAACTTCTTGACCCAGATAATAGCAAGCCCTACAAGAAGAGATGTGTTACTGGATCTGTTGGTCACCAACACAAGTGAGCTTATTTGGGATGTCAAAATTTGAAGAAGACTCGGCTGCAGTGATCATGCACTGGTGGACTTCACAGTCCTGAGGAATGTGGGTCAGGTAAGGAGTAAAATTAGGCTCCTGAACTTTAGGAAAACAAACTTCCAGCCTTTCAGGGAGATAGTGGGATCCCATGGTAGACTGCCCTCAGGGACAAGGGAGTGGAACAGAGCTGGCAAGCCTTCCGTAAAATGCAAGAGCTAGCAATCCCCAGGAGCAAGAAGTCAGGCAAAGAAGGCAAGAGACTGCTGGTCAAACTAAAGGGAAAGAAGCAAATCCGTGGACAGTTGAGCCTAGGACAGGTGACTCGGGGAGAGTACAGAGACAAAGTATCATTGTGTAGTGACGGGAGGAGAAAGGCAAAGGTGAAGATGGGACTGGACCTAGCAAGGGATGCAAAGAATAACAGGAAGGGCTTCTACAGGTATGTTAACCAGAAAAGGAAAAGAGGATGTATGCTCTTTGATAAACGGTGCTAGAAAACTGGTAACAAAGGACGAGGATAAAGCTGAGGTACTCAACAAATTTTTTTGCCTCACTCTTCAATGACAACCTCTCTTTCTGCACCTCTCAAGAGGATGGAGGGCAGGATAGAGACTGGGGGAGCAAAGTTCCTCTTACTATAAGAGAAGATCAGGTTCATGACCACCTAAGGAACCTGAATGAACATCTTAGGGACCCCATGAGATGCATCCCAGAGTCCTGAGGGAATTGGCTGATGTAGTTGCCAAGAGATTCTCCTTGATATTTGAAGAGTCATGGTAGTCAAATGAAGTCTCAGGTGACTGAAAAAGTGGAAACATTGTACCCATCTTTAAAACTGGTAGAAAGAAGGGCCCTGAGAATCACTTAACTGTCAATCTCACCTCAGTGCCTGGGAAGATCCTCCTAGAAGCCATGCTAAGGCACATGGAGGACAGGCCATGGAATTTGAGACAGCTAGCACAGCTTTACCAAGAGCAAGTCCTGCCTGTCCAACCTAGTGACTTTCTGTGATGGAGTGACTACCTCAGTGGACAAGAGAAGGGCTACAGATACCATTATCTGGACTTGTATATAGCCTTTGACACTGCCACAACATCCTTCTCTCTAAATTGGAGAAAGATGGTTTGATGAATGGACTATTATATGAATAAGAAATTGCTTGGATGGTCACATCCAGAGGGTAATAGTCAATGGCTCAGAGTCCCAAAGGACATCAGTGACGATTCCTTCAGCGGGTATTGGGACCTGTGTTATTTGATATCTTCATTAATGACACAGACAAAGGGATCAAGTGCACCCTCAGCAAATTTGAAGATGACACCAAGATGAGTGGTGCCATTGCTGCACCTGAAGGATGGGATGCCATCCAGAGGGACCCGGAAAAGCTCAGGTGGGCCCATGGGACTCTCATAAGGTTTAACAAGACCGAGTGCAAGGTGCTGCACCTGGGTTGGGGCAACCCCTGGTATCAAGACAGGCTGGGGGATTAACAGATTGAGAGCAGCCCTGCTGAGAAGGACTTGGGGTGCTGGTGGATGAGAGGCTGGACATGACCCAGCAATGTGCACTCACAGCCCAGAGAGCCAACCATAAAAAGCAGCGTGGCCAGCAGGTCAAGGGAGGTGGTTCTGCCCCTCTGCTCCGCTCTAGTGAGATCCCCCGAGCTAGAGTGCTGCATCTGGCTCTGGGGTCCCCAGCACAGAAAGGACATGGACCTGTTGGAGCAAGTCTGGAGGAGGCCAACAAGTTGATCAGAAGGATGGAACACCTCTCCTATGAAGAAAGACTGACAGAATTGGGATTGTTCAGCCTGGAGAAGAAGCGGCTTCTGGGTGATGTAAATGCTGCCTTCCAGTACCTGAAGGGAGCCTACAAGAAAGATGGATATTGCATTCCACTATGGGAAACTGCGAAGAGTTCTTTTGAAATATTTGGTCTAGGATGAAATTAAATCACACAAGACAATATTATATCTGTGAACCGTTTATTAGTAAAAAAAAAGGGAGTTGCCCTACTAAAGAGGACTAGAAAGGACAGAAAAGGAGGAAGGAAAATGAAGAAAGGATGGGGAGAGAGAGGGGAGACAGAGAGGAAAAGCGGGCGTTACCACCAGAGGAGCAGGGAGTGCCATCGATGTCGAAGCAGTGGTGGGTGTGTGCACGCTGCCTGCCGGGGAGAGCCTGCACAGCTCTCAGAGGGGCGCGGCCCCACGGGCACAGCTTCCACGGCGACGGGCGGCCGGACATGAGGGGAGTGAGTGGGCGCTCACACAGGAGGTTCAGAACCCTGGACAGGGTCATGGTGGGGATTGTGGCAGCGGGCTGGATCGGCAAAGCAAGGTATGAGGCAGGCAGGAATGCAGGGACGAAGCAGGCAGGGCATCAGTCAGGAGCACAGGGAGACAGGACAGGTGGTGGCTGGGACAGGCGAAGGGGTAGGGCAGGACACAGGCTACACACGAGGCTTGGAGGCCAACCGGTGTCTCACCAAGTGTCCAGCGAGACGGAGGGCGAGTATGGGAGGGAGAGCAAGGGCCAGCGACAGTAGAAGAGCCAAAAGGCAGGCTGGAGCCAGGGCAAAGAGGACAAAAAAAAGGCTAGAGCCAAGGCAAAAAGCAAGAAGACCAAACGACCAGACCCCAAAAAACAAGGCCAAAAGCCTCGCTGGCTAGAGCCAAAGAAAAACACAAAACCCAAAATCCTCTGACTCAAAAAGACGTGCTCAAAAAAGCCCTGACTCAAAAAGCCCCGAACGCTCGCAGTCACTTTTGTGCCCCCTGGCTCCTCCCAGAGTCTGCCCGCTGACAGGACACAATTGGCCCAGTCCAACGCTCAGCTGTAGTCCATTTGGGGGAGACATCTGATTGGAGAACCTCTCTGGAGGGTACAGTGTTCTCGGTGTTCTCCTGCTGACTGCGTGTGCCATGTGAAGTGTGAAATGGTTGCCAGGCAAAGTCCCCCCAGAGACAAGGCTTCATCCCATCTTCTCCTAGCTGCCTCCTGCAAGTGGCACGTGTGCAACCCCTCCCCCACATGGCCCTGACAACCAGTATTGAGACAGAAATCAAAATGAGATTGGCTCCTCAAAATGGAGAAGGACTTTTTATAAGAGCACGTAGTGACAGGACAGTGGGGAATGGATTCAAACTAGAAGAGAGTAGGTTTATATTAGCTGTTAGGAAGAAAACTCTTTCAGTGAGGATGGTGAGGCACTGGAACAGGTTGCTCAGAGCAGCTGTGGATGTCTCATCCCATGAGGTGTTCAAGGCCAGGCTGGATGAAGCTCTGAGCAACCTGGTCTGCTGGAAGGTGTCTCTGCCCTTGGCAGGGGGGTTGAAACTAGAGGATTTTTAATGTCCCTTCCAACACAAACTATTCTATAATTCTATGATTATATGAAGTCCACCGTCCAGCCCTGCACAGGACAGCCCCAAGAACCCAAGAAAACAAAGTACCTATTTTCAATAAAAGGTGTGGAAACCTATTCTTGTTTAAATTTCAAAAGCAAGGACCTAGGAAAGATGTGATTACTCAGTCCAAGTATAATTTTTTTCCCTGATAATTGGAGATGATAATGAAACAAAAACAGATGGGTACAAACTGGACATGAATGTTTCCAGCTAACAGTTAGAAAGGTTCTTAACTACCACAGTAGGAGGTTTGGAATGAGGTTTCCAGTAGGATTAGCAGGTAAACCAATATGTATATACATATGTGACAGCACAAGAGTAAAAAAAAACATTTTACCTCAAGATGAGAAAGTCCTGAAGCGCTACATAATGTAGGAAAGACAGACCAGGAAAGCACAGTGGTAGAGTTGCTCTCTATATGAGGCAACACTTGGAATGTATCAGGCTCTTCCTTGGGGTGCAGGACAAGCAAGTCAAGAGCTTATGGGTTAGGATAAAACAGCAGACTAGTAAGGATGACATTGTTGTGGGTGTTTGCTACATGTAGCCTGAGCAGGAGGAGAAAGTGTATGATGCCTACAAACAGCTTGAAGCAGTCTCAAAGTCATAGGCATTGGTTCCTGTGGGGGCCTTTAACTACCCTGACATCTGCTGGAGAAACAACTCAGTGAAGTACAAACAGCCCAGAAAGTTCCTGGAAAGCATTGATGACAACTTCCTGACATAGGTAGTGAGAACCCCAGAAGGAATGAGATGCTGCCTGACCTCATGCTAACATACAGGGAAGGCCTTGCTGGAGATGTGAAGGTTGGGAGCAGCCTTGGCTCTAGTGACCATGAGACTGTGGAGCTCAGTATCAAGGAAGGAGGCAAGGAGGAAGCAGGGCAGCAAATAAGATTGTAATGACAGACTTCAGGAGAGCTAATTTTAGACTCTTTAGGGATTTTCTTGGAAGAATCCAATGGGAACAGGTCCTGAAGGAAGAGAAGTCCAAGAGCTGGTCGATATTCAAGGATCACATCCTCCAGGCTCAAGAACAATGCATCCCAATGAGCAAGAAACTGGGCAAAGTGGACAAAGAGATCTTCATGTATGAATAAAGAAGTCCTGTCAATACTCAAGCAGAAGCAGAAAATACACAGGAGATGGAAACAGAGTCGGGTCACTTGGGCTGAATATAGAGAGGTTGTCAGTGTAAGTGGAAATGAGACAAGGAAGGTCAAAGCCCATATGGAATTAAACCTGGCCGGGAATGTCAAGGACAAAAAGAAAGGTTTCTTCAAATACATCAATAGCAAATAGAAAGCAAAGGAAAATGTGGGCCCATTACTAAATGGAGGGGAGACCCCGTTAAAAAAAGGATGCAGAGAAGGCAGAGTAACTGGATGCCTTCGTTGCATCAGTCTTCACTGACATGGCCAACCCTCAGGAATCTTTGACCCAGGGGACCAAGGTAAAGGAATGCTGGAAGGAAGACTTTCCCTTGCTCAAGAAGGATTGCTTTAGGGAACACATAGGCAGCTTCGATGTCTACAGGTCCATGGGTCCCGATGGGATGCACCCACGAGTGCTGAGAGAGCTGATGGACGCCACAGCAGGGCCGTTAATGGTCATCTTTGAAATGTTGCAGAGATCAGGAGAGGTGCCTGAGCACTGGAAGAGAGTAAATGTCACCACAGTCTCCAAAAGGGGCAAGGAGGACCCAGGGAAATATGAGCCAGTTAGCCTAATTCAATTCCTGGAAAGGTGATGGAGTGCCTCATTCTGGAGGCCATCTCTATCCAGATGGATGACAAGAAGGGGATCAGGAGTAGTCAGCATGGATTCTCTGAAGGCAAATCATGCTTGACCAACCTGATGGCCTTCCATGATGAGACAACTAACTGGATGGATGAGGGGAGAACAGTGTGTATTGTCTACCTCAACTTCAACAAGGCTTTTGACACTGTCCCTCACAATATCCTCATAGGTAAACTCAGGAAGAGTGGACTGGATAAGCGGACAGCAAGGTGGATTGAGAACTGGCTGAGTGGCACATCCCAGAGGGACATAATTCAGCAGAACAGGGTCTGGCTGGAGGCCTGTCACTAGTGGTGCCTGCCAAGGGTCAATACTGGGTCCAGTATAGTTGAACTTGTTCATCAGTGACTTGTGGGGAGGGGCAGATGCCTCCTCAGCAAGTTCACTGATGTCACAAAGCTGGCAGGAGTGGCCAATACCACAGAGGGTTGTGCAGCCCTTCATAAGGTCCTCAGCAGGTTGAAGAGACGGGCAGAAGTCTGAAGTCCAATGATGGCAATTGAAGAGTCCGGCACCTGGAGAAGAATAACTCCCTGCACCAGTACAGGCTGGAGGCCAAACTGCTGGAAAGCAGCTCTGTGGAGAAAGACCTGTGGGTCCTGGTGGACAACAAGCTGTCCATGAGCCAGCAGTGAGCCCTTGTGGCCAAAAAGGCCAATGGTATCCTAGGGTGCTTTAGGAAGAGCATTGCCAGCAGGTGGAGGGAGGTGATCCTGACCCTCTACTCAGCCCTGGTGAGGCCACATCCGAAGTGCTGTGTCTGGTTCTGAGCTCCTCTGTACAGGAGCAACATGGACCTCCTGGAGTGGGTTCAGCGAAGGGCAACAAAGATGATCAGGGGACTGGGGCATCTCTTACAAGGAAAGGCTGAGAGAGCTGGACCTGTTCAGCCTTGAGAAGAGACAACTGAGAGGGGACCTCATTAATGTGTATAAATATCTAATGGGGGGGCGCCAAGAGGATGGAGCCAGGTTCTTCTCAATGGTGCCAAGCAATAGGACAAGAGGCAACAGGCAGAGATTGATGCAAGAAAGTTCCACCTGAATATAAGAAAGAACTTCTTTACTGTGAGGGTGACTGAGCACTGGAGAAGTTGTGGAGTCTCCCTCACTGGAGATAATCAAGAACCATCTGGACACAATCCTGTGCCATGTGCTCTAGTATGACTCTGTTTGTGCAGGGAGGTTGGACCAGACAGCCCTCTGTGATAACCTCAGCTAGTAAGTTTATGGCTGCACTTTAAACCACAAGTCTGTTTTCTCTGTTATTCTCTTCTGAGTACTGCCTGGATTTGACCTCCAAGCTGTGTGACACTTCTGGTTTTTCTTTTTTTAAATATAAAAAATCTAGAGTATACTTAGTGCTATACCCTCACCATCTCATTTTGTTCTCTCTTCCATATGACCCTTGAGTGTATATGTTATATTAACTCTGTTTCAACTCCTATTACACTTAGTGCAGCTGTGGGAATCTAGCAGTCAACACCTATGATATCAATACCTACTGCATTCTTAATCAGAAGGAAGAAGCCCAAGGAAATAAGTACATGAGGAGACTGGAATAATTTACTATCTCCATCTTAAAAAATAAAGGCAACTTTTCTCTCTTATCACAAAGTGAGAGGAGCCATGTAAAGACATGCACAAGGAAAACAGTGCACTCTTCTTTAAAATGTAAGCATTTGAGTCAGAAGCTGTCTTTTGGGCATGTCCTCAGAGATCAAATTTAACTTCATCACTGGAAAATGTAATTATTTCCCTTATTCTTCTGTAAATATTGTATGATAGTTACAGTTTAATAAATTTCATTCATCACTTTATACCACAGATCTTACTCATTCACAATTGATTAAAACAGGAGGTGTTTCACAAGTAGCAGAAGAGATGCAACTCCTAAAGATATATCACTGCTTTAGTTTACATTTCCCACAGCACGGCTCACTAGGTCTATAATGTATTTTTCACTCTCTAGTTCAAAGCTCAAAGACTCTCAAACACAATATAAATTCCTCTGTTAAACCGCACAATTATTTTTACTAATCCATTGAGAATGGCAAAGCTGAAGTGTTTGAACTGAGGCAGCCTGGTACAATAATCTAACAGTTCATTCAAGCAGGTGCAGGAAGTATTATGCAAATTTCAACTAACTTCTTTTTTTATGCATGAGCACCTCACATTAATATTCCTCAGGCATAAAATTCATTCCTTTGACAGTCACTACTAACTTGCTGTAGTCAGTTATCACCAGGGCGGTATCAACATGTACATGCTACAAATGGAACATGTTTTCCTAACAACCTTAGTTTAAAGGACAGTAGCTGTACAACACGACCCAGGTTTAATGCATAGATGTAATCAAAAGTGGCAGTGTGGTGGCCCACAGCCACCACCAGCAGAGATTCTTGGAGAGTTGAAAGCTGTATATTGAAAATTTTCTTCTGAGATAAGCTCGAATGGCCTTCCAAAAAAACTCCAACGAGAACTCATAGAGTATGAAGATCATCATTAAATTTTGTGAGGGAAAGTGTACTTCCTGTTTGCAGTTCATTCTTACTTCATTGAAAATAGACATTAGAAAGTTTTGCCAGAGTAAAACCCTGCTAATTACAGAAGCTAGGAAGCCTTCATTTACATCTATAAGACCTGATTTTTATAAAAGGTCCCAGCACATACAATGCAATCAGTCTTCACAGGCTCATAAAGCTGAGGAAGGAGGATCTGAGAAGATGGCTTTCCCCACTGCTTAAGGTTGTGAGGAGAAAAAACCTCCCACTCATCAAACTTCATAAAACCAACCATTATGGAGAAGTTCACAGAGCATCTTCCTTTAAATCTTGGTCACAAAAATTGTGAAAATAGAATTATCCCTGGCTGGAATGAACTTCATACATACCTAGCTACTGAGCATCACTGGACTGAGTAGACCAATAAAACCTGCCACATTTATGTCTTATCTACCTACCACATATACTTCATTACAAGGCTCCTGTGAAGTTGCTTTTTGCTGAGTTACAAATACACTTCAGAATTCAGCTCTAGCTGCCAATGAGAATACAGTGCTCTATAGAGGCATGACTGCACCAACAGGTCTTAACATCCTGAATCTGATGATCTGGGGCCTTCTCATACATGCCCTGCCCATGGGACAGGGAGTCCTTAGCATTCAACCCTTACTGAAGTTACATTTCAGTCACCCCAGCCTCCATCCCTTGTCTCTTGCCCTGCCGCCTGGATGAGCCTTGGATTTACACTGTAGGTAGCTTGTCTCCTGAGCCAAACTCTTGCACGTGTGTTGTAGCCTCATCTCTAGTCCTGTCTTTGACACCATTTCCAGATATTCCCATTTGAGATCCCTGGGTAGGCCTTGGATCTGGTTTCAGACCCCTCTGTACCCCCTTCCCGTCACTGGAGGTCATCTTCCATTTCTGGCTCACCTCCTCTTAGGAAACAGCAAGCCTCACTGCTCCCTGACAGGAAGACAGACACTGAATAGTCCTGAGACAGATCTCTTGTCCTCACAAAGTGTTCTTTCTAGCCTGTCTGAAGTAGAAGACTCCAGCAGGAAGCCTAAAACTCATCTCAATACTGAACTAACATCTGTACCCCAGTGTTGTACTCCAACCAACCTTCACAGCATCATAGACATCACATACCATTACTCCAAACATGAGACCATTCATCCACAGTAGAGGCTTTTTTCATCCAACAGATACCCAAGGAAGTGGTGGACAGAACCTTTCACTGATGTGCACTGGACTGAACATCACCAGCAGAGTCATGCTACCGTCTGGGCTAGCAAAAAGTCTTATAATGCTCACCAAGTCCAACAATTCTAAATTGCCAACTTACGCTCTAGAGACAACAAACAAGTAGGACAATGGCATCTACTCAGTACTTCCCAAAGCAGCCCCCACTGCCCTAGACTCCAATATAGTTCCTACAGACCAGGCTACTGTCACAACATATGCTTTTTAGTTCTCTAGTAAAAATTTGACACTTCTTGAAGCATACGAATTAAATCCATACTCAGAAATACATTCTTTAAAAGGCAACTTGGAAGATGAATCAGAGAAAATTTTCTGTGCTGAGCAGCATGTAACATGAAAGTATATTTGTGAACAAATATCAAAGTGTTTATTGTTAAGACATTTTGAACAATTTTTAATTTACCAAACTGTAGTTTTTATTTCAGCAGTGAATGTAATGAACTGTATTAAACTCAACAGTAGCTAGAGCAAAGGTTTATTAGCTAGTTTACAAAACCTCACAAAACAGGTCAATAGAGAGTAAAGATTGTCAGCTGAAACTGTGACTTACAGCAATACATCATTATAAAAAATAAATGGGTTTATGGGTTTTATATTTCTGTTCTTCATTTGAGATAAAAATATAATCCAAAAGTAGAAAAGTCTTTCCTGCCTTGCACCATGGGTAGATCTGTGTTAAATAGGCATAACACATTCCCATTCTGCCGAGACAGCATTTTACATGTACTGAATTTGGGTGTAAATGACCTTAATTAGTTTAGGTAGAAATCAGGTCTTGTGTCATAGGAATACAGGCCATATATATATGGTCTTTATTAAATTAATAAAATAAACATTCCTTCTGGCAACAGGAGCTAATTCTATCCAATATGGGTAAATGAGTGAACGGCAGAGAGGAATCATCCCCCAGGTTTTCACTGGAATCCTCTCCATCCCAGTTCTCCCTAAGGAGAGAAGGATCACATCCCGAAGAACAGAATGTCTTTAAAAGTTGTAAATACTTCTTCAGCTGTACAGTCACTGTGCTTTACTAGACACATAGTCTCCAGATACGCAAATCCTTGTGCAGGTTTCATTCAGCTCTATCATCCCAGCATATCGGAAGGGGCTGCTTGGTGCCCAGATCAGGGCCTGAAAGGATTATCACAACACTTCTTCTGGAGTCATTACATATTGCCACAGTCCTAGGCAAGCCTCCCTTAATTTCCCTTGACAGTTCATCATATCCTGACAGCAAAACTCCTCTCTATCAACTTGCAGGCATTTTGTCCCCATCAAACAGCCCAGACTAGAAGTTAACATGATTGAAATGCAAGTGTTTTAGCATTTCATGTTACTTAGGTTTGATTTTATTGCTTAAGATTCTATTTAAAATTTTTAAGTAATGCAGCATGGCATTGGTATGACGATTAAGTTGACATACTTTGATGGTGTTTTTTGCTCTTTGCTTTGTCTAAAATGCATGAACATTATTTCAATTAAAATTACATTAGAGAAAAATAAAGCAGAGTAAACAAGCATGGTTCATGCAAACCACCATGCTTCTTGTGGTCAAAATATGCAACACTGGCAGCAGCTAAGGTGCATCTCAGAAGTCTCCTCTTTGGACAGTAGCATTCCAGTAAAAATGTTTTAGAGTACTACATTTATAAGTTATATATGTTCTATCAGAATCCACTGTCATTTGTCACATCTCATTAAACAATCAGATTTGGCTCTTGTCTGAACTTAATATGACAATTGTCTCTAAGAATAGGCAGGTTTGGGAAAGATATTAGAGAACCAATATCACAGCATGTGAGTAAGAAAGACTACTGAACATGTTTCCAGTGCTGCAACAGATTTCCCCATATATTCTGTGTATTTTATGACATACCAAGTAGTTCAACCAATTTGTCTTTCTGGACAACTGACAAATAGCTGTTTCTGCCTTTATACACAATTTATTTTGCAATTAAAGGAATAAAACAGACAGTACTAAAACCTCCTCCTCCCTACATCTGACTTGAGAAATACCTACATTCAAAAAGCCACAAATTCCATTATCCCATTATTTTATACCAGCACCTGAGCTTCATTGCAGGTGAGACAGCCAGTCTCTTGGCTATCACGTCTCCCTCTAATTCATGTTGGAACCAAAAAGACTATTCAAAAACTGTTGGAGAAACAGTTGTAACTATGTTAAAGAAATTTGTTTTGTCTGACCAGTTCCAGCTACTTCATAAGCCTTTGCTTCCTATAGACTGACTTTTTTTAAAGCTCTGCCTGGTGTCACTTGGTTGTTTTTTAATTTTAACTGACTTTATTTTAACATATTCTGAAACATTTAAGGGGGTAGCATGCTCTCTGAAGTCACTTCTGTATTGGATTACACACTTCAAATCCATAGGCTCTATCACATTTAACGTATTCAAAATGGACTGGCCACCACCAAAAAAGCACCTTTCCCATCTTCTAGAAATTGTGATATGACTTCTTGCACACAAGAGTGTAGCAGAAATGCAATATTATTAAGTAATTCCAGCATTCACTGAAATAATTCACAATTTGCATTTTTCCTGACTAATACCAGCACTTTTTCCTGCATTCAGAGCTGTTAAGCTTCCTCAGGGAAACTGAACAGTTCGGTACCTGCGTTTTTCAGGATTTTATGGCTTAAATTCTTGTGTCAGAGCCTGGCTTTTAGCAAGCAAAGGATGCAGTGGCAGAAGGATTTGCAAAAAGAACTCCTGTTTCTTTTTTAGGTGTGTTGCTGCCTCTGAGACAAGAGCTGGTGAAAATCTTTTTGGGGGAGAGAATGATTTACACTTAGGAATATGGTAATGATTTTTAAAAATGCAAAAATTTTATTTAATAGCTACAGGTTTCATTATTTATTTAGTAGCTCATCCGATAATTCTTCTAGCCCTGAACAACAGCTTCACTTCAAAAGAAAACCCACAAAGCATTCAGAAAACCAGTAAGTGCAACATTTTGTGCATGTGCTTGTCAGGGACTGATATCTTGTGTTATCCAGTGTTTGTTTAACAGAATTTTATCAATGATTTAATGAGCTGTTTGCTGGGCAGGAATTTTCTAAGAGGAAATGCCACAGTAAAAGACACCATTTAAAAAGAGAAACTGTGGGATGGTAACACCAAAAGCTTGAATTGTATCTTCAGAAACACATTTATACATGCTTGTTCACTTCCACTTACCCATGAAACAATGCACAGCCAACTCACGTAAGCACTAACCCTGAAGCATACAGAATTACTCTGTGACATTGTGCAAGAGCCTAAATAGACACTTGCTTTACGTAAGTGCATGCTCCTCCCAGCCTCTTTGCATATTAGTGCAAGCTTTGGGGAAGAGCTTTCGTGCACATTGAAAATGTACAACTGATGTCAAATTTACCACTTCAGCTTTTCAGTTTGTCTTTGAAATTAACAAAACTTCTGCATGTAAAACTTGTGCTTTAGAAACAGTACACTCCTGCACAGAAACTGCAGTCCTGCTTTTCACAACTTTATTTGTGAACTTTTTATCACAATGACTTTCTCTAATGCACCAGGCGGTTTTTTTCAGAACAGCTTAGATAGTGGTACAGAAAGGAGCCAAGTGCACAGCACAGAGCAAATCAATATATTAACTTTAGCAGAAGATACTACCTATCCCTGTTACTTACAGGAGGATAGGTAGAAAGATAAAACACATCCATAATGCCTTAAATATAGTGGCTCCTCTATCTTCATTTATGGGAATTCATTTTCATTTCCTGGATCCAACTGTGAATGTCTCCAGTGGACTGCACAGTTTAGCTACAGTTTAAGTATTTCTTAAACAGAGTTTTTGCTCAGTGTGGGGACACTTGGTTTATTCCCTGGCACTGAGCACCTGCATTAGTTTCCCTGCATGTATCCCTACATCGTCCACAGTTCAGGATCTAAGAGCAGATGGAAAACAATTTACAGACCTTTAACAGCACTTGTTATTAGTGTCTCTTTTCTGCACATTCATATTTGAGAAGTGGACTGCCAGGAGAGCATCCCCAGGCACAGGGAAGAAAGCCTCCTGGAGCACATAGGAAGGGACTGAGTAAGGAAGATAGACAAGCAAGCTAGGACAGACTCAAGCGTAGCTGAATTTCTATTTGCAGTCACTCTTTTCTCCCCTCCCCACGTACTACAGTGTTTCCGGATCTGACCTTCAATGAATAGAAATACTGCAGAACAACTTCACTGAGATAGTGATACACACATAGCAACCACAGCTGATACAAGCCCATATGCTTCTCTTGAAAAAGAGATTATAATGAAACAGGCCTGAGCTGGTCCATAGATATGGTAAAAACTTACCAGATAAATCCTGTCCTATTAGAAACCAAATTCTGTTCAGAATACAACCCCTTGAGAGTGACCACTTGATCTCTCTGGTGCTACTATGGATCTTGCACAACTACATTCATGCTGCCTTTCAGTCATATTTGCTCTTCAATCTAAGTCATTCCTTAATGTTTTGAGAATGAATCTACTTGTCTCCCTGCACAGTCTCAGAGGATGCTGGTTTTCCACTGGACAGTGTGGGGCAGACCAAACTGGATGCGCAGAGAATCACACTGATGTGGAAACAGCCATAAATTCTCCTCCAGAATAATTCAGCAGAAATACAAATTTCTGAATATAGACAGGCCTTATGAATAAAGCAGGAAAGCATTTTCAGTGAGAGCAGAAAATGCTTTTTATTCTGCGCATAGCAGTCAGTTTAAACATCCACTGCTGTTTAAATGCACCTTATAATTTCCCTAGAAATACTGCACACTACATTGGTATGTACATGAAGGCATTTACATGTGTAGAAGAGCAAATTCCTTTGAGAAGTCACTCTCCATTGCAGCATAAATACCATACCACTGAGGTGGAAGTTGTTAGTGTTTCTTACCAGTAGGTCAGTCAGCAATTCCATCTGTCTTTTTGACAATTTGTTCACAGCTTCCCAGTTCCCTTGCGGTTTCTTGTCCAGTGAAACCCCTTGGAATGCACTGTGATTGCAGGTTACCTTTTTTTTTCTGTGTTGTGCAAAGGCAAGCCACAGAGCAGAGGGGTTTTTTCCACAAGGCCAAATGCACATTGCTTCACAATTCCTTCCTATAACAGCTGATAAATTCCTGATTCAAGATTCAGAGCAGCTCCAGCCAAGTCCCTCAGCTGTGGCTCCCTTTTAAGAGGGGTTAAACTGCCTCACATGCCATTGGTTTCAATGGGAGGTGGAGAGGCCTGGCTCCTCCATGTTACATGGTCCATGTATGGTTTGTATATTGGAGCCAGTTTCATGTACAAGATACACTGACAGCGCTATCCGGTCTTTTTATTTTTAGTGCTTAAATCAAAGAATTCAGAAATTAGGAAAACAGTTTTACTCCATCCTCCCTTTCTGTAACCTGTCAGATCCTCCCATTCCTTGTTAGCAAAAAGAAGTGTGTAATGCCAAGACGAGAGGTAGAGAGATCCAGGTGTTTAAATTATTCCCTTTCTATTGATATGGTGAATTCAGCATCCTAAATCTTTATCCAAATAAAACTTCCAAGAATGAAATGACCAGTGAGTGAAATCCTAATGGGTATGAGTGGGCCAAGGTTTCACCCCTGGAGCTCTTGAATATTCCACTCTCAAAAAGGAAAGGGGAGGTGAATGCATTTTAAGGTTATATTAAAACAATGCCATTTAGAATAGATCACTGTTCAAAATATTTGCTAAATAATAGAGTTGTTTTAAGCAAACTTCCTTTTCTGCTTTAAAAAATATTTTTAATGTTTCAACAGTGTATTACTAAATAAACTGACAAAACATCTCAGAACTAAAATAAACGTGCAATTTTAATGCCTTTTAATCACACAAATCAGTACAAGATTTTTGTACTTGTGCATGACCTTCTTCAAATTATCCCTCCATTTTGGCTGAATGAGAATGAGCATGGGCTATTTGATAAAAAACACTAAGTGTGTGAAATGAGGGGCCCTCATCGTTTCTGCCAGACTCCTCTTGACAGAATGATGATAGAAGCATCACATCCCTGGGAGAGTAAATGCAAACTGACAGGAGATGAGCCTTTAGATGTTGAATATAATCTTGAATTGTGCTTGAAGTGTCTTATTATCTTGTCTTTTGATGTCTGAAGGGGTGGCTCATTGTTAGAAAAAGGAAAGCCCTTGCACATCTTTGCCATCTTTAAAAATTGTTTGGCCTTTAACAACTGCTTTTCCAACTAATGTCCATTTCTCCTGACAATAAATATGGCAGGTCGTCAGCAAGTGACAAACAATTTACTTTACATGCCAAGCTTTTATGTCTTTTGAGAGCTCATGTGGAAGCATATTTTAAAAAGCCAGGAAATTAGCACCATTACAAATGTTAAAATGGCTGCATGTGTGTAGCTTGCTGCGTGGTTATTCATTACTGCTACGTTTCTGTTTTAAAGTCCTGTCTTTCCTGTAATCAGACTGCTGTTAAAGTTCTTTATTTATCATTGACTAAAAATAGTCAATGAAAAATAAAGAGCAAGAGGCAATTTTCTTCTGCTCTAAAAAAAGAACTATTATAGAGAAAGTACATGGGTAATGCATAAAATCATATTTATTAATCATAAAAAATCAATATTAGTAGCAGTATGGCACAGTTTACCTGTACTGCAGACCTTCACAATCACATCACTGTTTTTCCACCTTCAAGCAGCTTGACTTTTTTTTCTTTCTTTCTTTTTTTTTCCAACTTAAAAGTTTAATGACGAATCAGATCAATATGATTCCTTAGCAACTAAATCACAGGCACACTAGTTTTTCCTGTCACAGCACCAGTTTTGCGAAAGCAGTCAAGTTCTTTTTTCAGGCCTCCGTCACTCTGAGAATCCATAAGAATTCTCAAATGGATCATAAACTGTTACAGGGTTCAGGTTATTGTATCATTATAAAAACGTATTGATATAGTACAGATGACAAGACATGCAGCTCTTGTGGTAGTCTATTACAACCATCTGAATACCATAAGAAATATCAGATATAAACAAAATAAAACAGTCAGCAGTACGCTGTCTTTTAGGGAACCTTTTTTTTTTTTAAACTGTTTTAAGCTGGTTTGAAATACAGCAGTTATATGAACCCACAAAAAGAGAGCACAAAACCAGAAGAATGTTTTATTAAAAATAAATAACCAAAAACCTGACCAGAGCCTAGAGATTTTTTTTTTCTTTTTGCAGGAAAGGGCCTGATTTTGCTCCTTATGATGAATGTTTCACGCCTGAGTTTTCAGACAGAGTATAAAGCAAAACTCTCCTTCATCTCCCTTCCAACAGAGCCCCAGACAGCCCCACTGCCACTGCTGGGAGAATGCACCCTGTATTCTAGCGCACCAGCCTTTATACCAGTCAGGATCTGCTGACACATGCAAGCCCGAAATTTGTAAACTGCTATTCAAAATACACCAGCATCATTTTACACAAATGAGACAGTGGCAATGTGAGAAAGGCTTGACCCCCAAACTCAATCCATTTGAGGTCCACAGTCACAAGCCGGAGGCCCACAAATTCAGAGTTGCTCACTGACTAGCACATCTCATCTGAGTAAACCTTTGCATCATCTGGTGCCTCCTTTATTCTTTGCTTCGTAAAAGCAAAAAGGTGTGGGGGCTGGGGAGAGCAGGAGCAAGCCGGACTGGCTGATTGAAAGATTTTTTTTTCTTGTCAGCAACTGTTATGAGAAGGTTCACTGTGCTATGTCCACACAGTTAAAATGAGAAGACTCTGAAAACAATGCATCAAATCCCAGCAACAGAGCCACACAAGAGTTTTCCTTCACACTCTTCATATCAGGAAGAAAAAAAAACATCAACTCAAAAAACTTATGCAGATGCTTTTCTTTCAGGATAATATCACTAAGTTTACTGTGCTTATGACAGTAAAGTGTATTCAATTAGTAGCAAAAATTTTTTAAAATATTTTCATTTCCTGTTTTATTTCAGCTGCAAATTCCTTCAGAAATATTTGTGACTTGCAGTCCAAATATTTATGATTTCAGGCATGGAAGTATAAGAAAGGAGGAGAAATATAAAGCCTTTACCTTTACAATCAGAGTTGAACTCATATATATCTACCGAATTTCCTTCCCCTCCCTTTAATCTCTGCTGATTTCTCTAGTTGGTTTTGTTTTAGTAATAATTACCATTTATGTTCCATATTATTTTTTAAATTATGATAATACACTCTACTTAAAAACTTTTCCACCTTAATGGAAGCTTTACTTACATTCTGACACTGACCTCCCCATGACAGCAGAGGTGGAGTCACAGAACCTTAGCAATACTCATGGAAGATACCTGCACAGCAAAGCAGAAACCTAAAGTGACCCCAGCACTGGTTCCATAATTCATCATTTGTTACATATGAATGCAGCATAATTACAGAGTGGTTGCTACTTCCTGTTGCTATGTTTCCTTGGCTGACTTTAGCTCCACAACACAAGAAACCGCTGTAGGGGAGTGACTAAGACGAATGGAGGCCCCAAGCTGGCTTGCAAGTACTGACAGGATGAATATCCTGTTGAAATAGATGGTCTCCTTGTGTATGTGATGGACAGTCACCTGAGACCTGTCAGAATCTGGCCTCACGTTTATTCAAATCTCTGAGGAAACATAACATCTCTGCACCACATGAATAAATCCTAATTGTATGCAAAAGAAAATAAAAAAACTACCCCATATAGTATTTGCTCAATAGATTAGACTGAATTCAAATGATTTTTTTTCCTCTCCAGTTAATACTGTGCTATCTCAAGAAATAATTACACATACTTAATAGTACAATATATTAAAGTATGCCTTAAGGTATATTAACTGAAAAGCAATTCTGGCTTCTTGATTAAACACAGGTTTTTGATCATCCTCTTCAAGGAAAACTCCCCCAAACATTAAGCTTCAAACAAATCACAGAAGCCTAAAGACCTTGACAGATGGAAGCAAAATTCATTTTGTAACTGCCCATGACACAGCTGTATGTGTTTCCAGCTGTGTGCACACACCAAGGAGCAGAAGAAAGGGGAACAGCTTCAAAACTGGCTGTAAGGAAGAAGAAGGGAAGACAGGAAAGATGGCACTTTTGTTTTTACTGACATTCTACTTTACAAGCTTTGGTGTTTGTGGTGAGAATAACAGGCTAGGCTGTGTGTCCAGTGGGCTCTGGGAGAGGACTTCCTTTATAGTCTTCTGGAAGGCAACCGACTGCTAGTAGTTCTTTATTCAACCACTTAAAACCAAGATTTTAAAATGTGGGACTTTGTCAGATAGGAGACTGAACTGGAAAATGAAAATGGTTTAATAGAATCTTTAATGGTCACCAAACCATATGACCACAATCTGAACTGAAAAGCACAAAAGTGTTCCTAAAAGCCAACATTGTAAAATTTAGTGTTACTGCCGTTCTATAAACTCCATGCTAGTTTTGAAAGAAGGAATCTAAGGATAGACTGCTTAATGATAGATTGTTCTTAATGCAGAAAAGTCTTTATTATTTATTTGTGTAACATTCAAATATTCAGTGTAACATGAAATTGTTTTAGGACTCTTGATTTTTTTTATTGTATTAAAATAATGGATGTCATATTTCAGTCACACTGGCTGTTAATTTATATATGTTACAAAAATATAGATTTAACTTTCGGAATCACTTTCAAGTAGTGTGATTACTGTGTTTTGTGAAACATAACATTTCTTTAAGATGACTTCAAACTGTTCAGAAATTAAAATGATGGTTTACTTTTCTGAAAAAAAAAGGACATCTGAGAAGAAAAACAAAACTCCCACTTTCCCAACAACCCTTCTTGTATATTCTAAAATAAAAACAGAAATCTAAATTTCTTTTAGGCATAGACAAGCAGTAGTTTAGTGTTAAAAAACATGCTTTAGAGTGCCGGGGTGTGCATTGTCCATTGATTTGGTAGATATAGATATACCTGAAATCTAGAGAGCAAACCCAATTTTAGTCTCTCTGAAAATGGCAGCTGCTACTTAGCCAGAGAGAATTGAGGTACTATTCTTCTCTAGATGACCTCTGCTTTCAAAGTAAAAGGGCTTCTGAGAGCATCAAAGCAGTATCACAACATAAAGCAGGACATGTCACAATACAAATCTTTCTTTGTTTCATACTGATATTGATTTTGATTTTTAGATGGTGGAAAAAGAGAAAAGTAAGACTTTATGTTAAAAAACATCAAGCCATTTACATGAAAAAAAATATTCGCGTTGAAACCTGCAAATTATGACACATTTAATTTTATGATGGTTTTGTCCCTGTTTAGCATTCATTTTCTCATTTCATCATTTGAATGTAACTGGTACCCCTGACGTTGTCAGAAATTATTTTGTAGCTCACAAAATAATGTTATTTTGTTAGTACTAATGGTAGTACTAGTGCTAGTTGCGTAAAAAGTCAGAAAATAAACCATTCATGGAAGAAACCTTAATATATTGAATATGCAATTAAATCAAAGTATAAAAGCTGATAAAGCTGGTGTTCCCACCCTTTGACCATCTCTCACTTTAAAAAGGGACCACAGATGATGGATCCAACAGAAGATACCATTTCACAAGGAAAAAGAATTAAAACAAAGAAGAACCTACAAATGACAGAAGGAACAAAACCTACGAAGACAACACAAGGAAAACCAAGTGCTACACAGGATATTAAAGAGAAAAATGATCCACAGGAGAATGGCAACTGTTACTATGAGCTTCCTACAGCTACCTCTGCCTTTAGATATTTTTAAAAAATTTATTAACCTGACAGCAGGAAACTTTATACAGATTGCCCCCTGACAGGGTGCCAGTTTGGTGTAAGCACTTGCCGCCTCTTTGTTTAGCATAAGGAAATCAAGAGAGGTGTTAAGTGGTGCCATGTGTACATTTGGACAAATCTAACTTTGCCTCCATCTGCCTCACCTGCACATTCCCACGGAGAACTTGATTAATCATGTGAAGTCCAATACATACAATTCTCCTTCCTTTTCTTTTTACATTTGCTTCCTTTTCAAATGTGCAAGTGTCTGATCTATTATTAATCTCAAAACACAAACTGGCAAGGATCTCAATCAAAGAATCTAACATTTCTTTCACAAATTACCTGTTTACTGTCTAGTAGCCAGCAAGTCCCCTTTGAAACAGCCAGCCATTTATGTTGTTTTAAAACAAGTTTGTTGCTATTTTTATAACTTCAATGACAGCGAGAAGAAAGATTAATTAAAAATGAACCATTTGTCATACAGTCATACCAATTACATACTAGTATTTAATTCTTTTTTTTTCCTTCCCTCCCTAATGTTAGTTGTTCTGTGTATAAATACAGAAAATCGGACTTCAAGCCTCATTTAAGAAACACATAGCATACACTTTAAAAAACAACACAATTAACTTATACTCAAACCAACTTTTGTTTCTTCTTTGCTTTTTTTTTGAATAGCCTGTCACAATACAGGGACAGCTACAATAGTCTTCTTTATTTCCATACAAGCAGGAGAATATATTAGTGGGGCTGCAACACCTGTCCTTCATCAGCCCAATATTGCTTTCATCAAAGGTTAAGGGACTAAAACTCTGGTCTCCTCAGAGTTGGAATATATGTGCTAGCACCAGTACCGCCACTGCCTGAGCTACCTGCAATACCTAAGCACAGCAGGAAAGCTGAGCTGAGGATGGATTTTCCATCTTACCATTGCATCCTGCTTTGTGTTTAAATAGTCATAACATCTGTTTAGGTTTTAATGGGCATTTACTCCCCATTCACAAGTGCAAGCCCCACTGACAGAGTAAGAACTCTGCCAAGAAATCAGACAACAGCATTATTCAGAGTAATTCAGGTCCCTAACTGTTTGCAAATACCTATTTTAAAATGCTCATGTCAAATATATCCTCCAGAAATAACAATCAATCACATAGCCATATCTCTGGGTTCTTTAACTTACTCATTATTTAAGCAAGAAATCACTACATTTTAGAAAATGGATTTACAAGCCTGTATGATGACGCAGTCCTGTAAACATGCCACAAATTATATTTCTCATACAGTCTTTGCAATTAAATAGGGTTCCTAATCCACAGATTATTTGCTTTAAGGAAGATATCACACATTCAAGCACTAGCAGGATCAGTCCTATGGCGTGAATAACCGATAGTGTCTAAGAACAAAGCCTCCACAATGTGGAAATTACTGAATAAAATTATGTGAAGAGACATGAATCTTTATATGCAGGTCAAACATATTTCAACTGTTACATCTGCAGCACCTAAAAGAAGGCTATGATTTTAATATAAAGACCATTTGGGCCATGAACCTCCCTATCAGAACAGAAATATTCACTAAAGCTTTAAAATGCATCAAGAGCAACAAATAAACATCGCTTTCTTCCACTGAAATTACCAAACCTTAGCAAAGTGTTCCTGATGGGTAGAGATCTTACAGGACTTTAAAACTGAGGATGTAACTAAACCACTGAGAATCATCCTTAAATACACTGATGAAAGAAAAGCTCATAGTCTGAAGGCCCCCACAGGCTAGATATACTGTTAAGGATGATAATGTGAGCTTCCTCACAGCAACCTGGCAATGACCTCTGCTCTGACCTGCAAAGACCACTGTCTCAGGAGGTAAAAGACAATTTAGTCCTTTATCCCTTGTAACTGAAATTATTCCAGTGCCATAAATTCTAATCAAGGCAACTCCAATTTAAAAAAAAATATATATAACATATGTTTCTTTAAAGAGTAATACAAGGGATCTACTAGCAAAACATAATCAACTAGAAACAACTTCTACCTTATTTCTTTGCAGCATATACATGTATGATTATATTGAAGTATGCACACAGTTCTGAAACATGGGTAACAATACGGGAAAGAAAAGTAAAATCCCAAAGCCAATGCAGAGGCTTGAAAATAAAATCTTATTTATTTAAATGTGTGCAGATTCATTTAACTCCCATATCCCCACTCCATATTTCAAGCATACACAGCATTATGAAAGATCAAAAGCCCACTAATGAACCAAAGAAATCCACAGTCATCAGATCCACCACAAGAAACTTAAGATTTAATTTCACTGGAACTAAACCTTGCCAGCAAAAAAAAAAAAAAA
>VXBT01008593.1:256584-281584 GCA_013400235.1 Oriolus oriolus
AAAAAAAGTTTAGCAGTCAAATTTTTTTTCTGTCCTGCAGTAATTAAATAGGAAACACTTGTGCTCCACAATTATAGGTTCGGTATTGCCCTCGCTATGTACTTACAGCTTTTTTTATTTTTTTGATTCGTAGAACTACAGACTAAACCTCAAAGAATAACTTTTTATTATAGAGTAAAATTACCTTAATATGCAAATGCATGCACTCCCAGCTTTTTTTTTACCATCATCTAATTATGTCACAAAATGCCTTCAATTAAGCATTAATTAAGGACTGGATCTAACTCCAGGAAAGCCAGCCTCAGTCCACAGGGGTTTTGCTGCTTGGATCAGGCACTTCATTCTTGGGATTTGTACTGTACAGAGAATTTTATATATGGCATACCCCTGGTGTCTATACCAACTTTTGAATCTCAGCAGTTTATTACACAGCTAACCTTTTCTTCTAAGATTTTTTTTTAGAGCAATACTTCATAACTTATACTAGAATTGTTTGAAAACGTAGTAAAAAATGGCAACTAGGATTAGTTAAGTTAGGAACAAATCCCAATGTGTTTATTCAAGTGAAACTACTACTTAACATTAACAAAAGCTTTTTCTAGTAAGAGCAGTGGCATTTAGCCTGGGCTATTATTTTGAAGCATATTGCAGGGTAAGACAAGTTGATCTGAAAATAACACCGCCAGAAAAGTCCAGAGCCATACTCAGTTTCTATGTTACTTAATTACATTCTATGGTTAAAACTGGAGATATTACTTCACAAATATTTTTAGAAGTAAATAACTCACCACAACATCTCTTACAAAGCAACTTCACCTCGTACTGTAAAGCAAAACTGGGATTTCTGTAACCAAAATACTGTAGCTGTGCTAGCCCACATTTCAAAACTGTATTTTTGAGGTAACGAGTTTCAGGACAGAGTCCTTTACCAACATTTTGCACCTCATTTTTGACCACTTTTTCTACTCTTTTCTGGTTTCATATGACTTCAGTATCAAAAGTCTTTTGCATGCAGGTATGCAAATTCAAAAAAGTCGGCTGGTATAAAAGGACAAGTAGAGGATTACAGACTCCTGGACTATGGGACAGCATTTTCTATCAAAAAGAAATAAATTTAAAATTAAAAAGAAAATCACTACCACCAGGAGAAAACAAGGCAGCAAACAACAATAAGGCGCAACCCCTCTAATCACAGCAGCTCCTGTCATCACTCACAGGGAACAGCTGCACCACGGTGACAAAGTGCATCTTCCCAGACACCTGTACAGCAGTTTCAGATAGAAGCTATTTCAGACCGTCAGGAACTTAGGCCTACTTAATGCTGATATTTCTGAGACTCAGAATGCTGCAGCATTCATCTGTTTTGTCACGGATAGCAAAGCACCCATAAGAGAAACAAAAGTTTAGTGCACCTCTCAGAAAATAAGCACCATTAATTGTACTCTTGAGCTTTCCTCACTGGCAGCAGGGACTGTTACTGAAGAGGTACCATTTCGACAGGTAACAAAAACCAAATACCCACTGTTTCTATGGCATGTAGTGAAATACCAAAACAAGGAAATTTGAGAATAAGGAGTTGGATTTTAGGAAAAGGTAAAGGTGAGCAAGGCAGGCCTTTGCAGAAATAAACTCATCCATCAAAAGAAGCTAAGCAGAATGTGTCCAGTAAAAGAAAAGAAAAGAAAGCTCTTCGCATCTCATCATTCAACTCTGTTCATCTATATGAAAATAAGAGTCCTGAAATATTGCTAACATCAACAAGACACACAAATGCTGGTCATTCATTCCAACTAAATCAGTACATGATTTTCACAAATCCTTAAAAAAATGAAAAGCAGCTCTGTAGAAAAACTTTGTTCTCTAGGGCCCTGTCTCCTCTCGACTTTCTAAAATGCTTCTCCCTCACCTGCTTAACGGATTTGGGGAAAAGTTTCACACAGCATGTATTAAATGTTATATTTTAAAAATATATTTCTTATCTCTGATTACATGAAAGATAGCTGAAGGGGAAAGTTGTCATTCTCTATGCCAACACTTGTCAATAAGTTCACAACATTTTAACTTCAGACACTGCAAAGAAAAGTACAAAGTATGCATTCCTAACATGCTATTCATAACATTAAACAAAGAGAAAAAACTATAGGGTGGTGATGTTCCACATTTATGTATTAGAGCTTTAAACACAACTACACTTAATAATTTTTAGTGTTTACTGCAAATCTATCTTAAGGGATGCATCTGTGACATAACATCTAATCATCTTTATTTTACATTTGCTCAGTTTGATCCTCAAACATATCAAAATTGCCCCACTATCATTTTTTTTTGTTATGAAAGTTACTAAAATTAGTTGACAAGGGCTGTTGCTAATAGATCTGTAGCATCTGTCATAATTGTAACAAAACCTCAATAAATGGTACATAAGTTCAGACTGAGGCAGTTGGACTATTTCACCTACTTTTGTTTACTTGGGAACATCTTTTTAGCAGTGTAAGGATCAGGCTAGCAAACACCTTACACTGACCAATAGAAAAAGCACAATATATGAATTTTTAGCTTTTTCACTAGTGCTTTTAGTGAGATAAATTATGTTTTCAGCCCAGAAGGAGACAAGATATGGTTACACGTCATTTCTATATCACACACGACAACTCTAATGAAAGTGTCTGTGTATATTTCACTACCACTGTAGAACATCCAAATGACAATGGCTCAAAAAATATCCTGCCTTTTATTAGAGGACTTGCCTGATCAAAAACAAACCAACAGACATTGCACTATCCTCAGATTAAAAGCTCATTTTTTGCTTTGTATATGCCTTGCTGTATTTAATAGATGCACCCTAAACATTTGAGCAAATAAAACACATAAACACAGATGAAGATATTTATATTACTCTAGAGAACTAATAGGCCTTTGAATTATAGACATTGTAATTCTTTCCTGGATGAAATGGGCTAAAATAATTATTACATGCTTTTTGAACATTCAAACTGCTAATGGAAATTATGCTTTCCATAGAAACAAAGATTACTAAGAGGGTGCTTAAAAATGGATGTGATATTCAGTAACGGTCATCACTGTAATCCAGAAATTAAATTTTAGGGGGGTTTAATTATTATTTTTCCCATATCTGTAGTGAAGTTATTTAGTAAAACATTCTGTGCTGTATCTTTCAATAACGTGTAAAGAGTACTATAATACAAAATGGCATGTGTTCTTTTGTTTTTAAAAAAAATCTTGCAGCTCTTATTGTAGGTGGAATACTGAAATCTGAACACTGCTACGATTTCCTTACAAATTATAAAATCAAAAGTTGAATCTTAGAAAATGGGCTCTCACCCTCTCTCCCTTAAAGCTGCATTCCCTTTAAACAAGATCTTTTTCCCTTTGACTTCCACCTTTAGAATAATGAAAAATAAGTAATTGTCCATTTTTATTAAGGTTTGTCTCCAGTCACAAATAGAAATTAAAAGGGACCTCTTCAGGAGTGCAGTCCCTCTAAACCCAAAATGTCACAATGTACCATACAGTGCTGCAACAGCTCAGACGCCTATCAACATCTATCACTCAAGCACGCGCCTCAACAGCTCTGCTCCCTTTTCTGATTAGAGATCAGAGTTGCTTGAGTTGGCTTACAGGGTGTCATCCGTTTGAATGACAGATGTCTGTGTTGGAGTGCCACTCTCGCTGCTTTTGTTTTGATTGTGAAACGTTACACTTATCTGGCACAATTTAGACTATCCCAAAATGAATAAAAATTCAAAAGGTAATTTCTCTTTCCACAGGCTTAAGGAGAAATATTTCATTTCTAATTTAAATTCCAAAAACATTAGCTCCACGTGCAATACCCTTGCGAGGCTCTGTTTACTCAGCATGAAGTGTTTTCTATAAGAACCTTTCAGTTCTTTTCAGCCAGCTTTATTTTTACCATTAAAAAATAATAACTTTTCAGTTTAATCAAGCCTCAGAAAAAGCTGGTAGCATGTGCGACACACCAGCACCTACCACAATAATTGTTAAAGTACTCCAAGAAAATGATAAACACACACACACATTATTTTACGTTAGAGTCCATGGTTCTAAAAAAAGCACAAAACATCTGCAACTTGCACTAAATACGTTCATTGTTAACAAAAGTTTTCAGCACTGATGCTGTCATTCTGGTAACCAGTTGCAATGGGAGCAGAGGACTGTGTGCCTGCATGCTCCAAGCTACTCTTTCCTACTTACAAGAAAATTGAGCAAACGAAAGGAAAAAAAAAACGAAGGAAAAAAAAAAAAAAGAACAGGGGGAGATTGCTCTTCCGGACAACATGGTAGCAGTGAAATGAAATACCTAGACAGACTTACCGAAGAGCTTGCTGGGAGTGTCCTCGCTGTCATTTGATTCCACAGGCGCAAGCAAGGGCTCATTCAGCTCGTTGTCTGAAGTAGCTGCCTTGTCCTCACCTCTCAACTCTGCATTCATTTCACTCCGCAGTGACAGCAAGGGCTTACTGACTTGTCCAGCTATCATTGGATCCTAGGATGGGGGGAAAAAAAGAGTGAGGGGGAAAAAAGTGGCAGCTTTGGTGTGCGTATACTCTCTCTTCCACTCCCTCTCTCTCTCACACACACACATACACATACACACACACACTCTCTCTCTCTCTCTTATCTCTGGCTGCTCCTGCTGTTATTGCTGGCTGCAGTCAAGTGAAGAGCTATTACAGATCCAATGAGTTTTCCATTACTCCCCACCCTATTAAAGCTCAACTAGCATGTGAGAGATTCAGGATGCTTTGGAGAAAAACTTCTATGAAAGCAACATAACCAACACAGCTTTAATTGTGGGATGTGCTTTTTTTGTGTGTATGTCTTTACACCTCACCCTGTCCTTAGCATAGTAAGAAAAGAAATTCCTATATGCTCCGATACCACAGAAGAGGAGCCCCCTGTGAGTGCTCCATAGTGATTTAAAGAGGCATCCTCAGCTGTACAACATTAACAAAATCAAATACATGGTTTCTAGCATTCCAGCATTTCTATGAAGATACACAGCACCAAATAGCCATTTCATTACATACTTTTAACAGAAATACAGTTTCTTCTAACTGCTCCTGTCGTTGGGATACTATGCTCCAAAAGTCCATAAAGACACAAACACACATTTTTCTTTTGAAAATAAAAGACACAGAAATCATTTTCTAAAAGATAAAATTAGGGAAGATACTTACACATACAGTTTGCAATTATTCTTGTGTTTGCAACATTATATCCCCCATAAAAGATTACACATACATATATACACATCTAAATTTTTTCTTGATGATTCGAATCTGTTTTATCTTCTGCTCACTGAGGACGTTTGGGGGTCAGGCATTATTTCCAAGCACACTCAGTTATTCCGTTGGCAAACTAATAAGCATAATATCATGACAGCACAGAAAGCAGAGTTAAAAAAAAAACTAAAAAAAAGAAAAAGAACAAGTGACCTTGTTGCTCTCTCTAGCAGCTATTTATTGCAAAGTTCATGCCTAAATGGCTCTTATGCAGAGAACAGGTGACCAGCGAGCAAGTAGGTTGGCTAGCATGTTCCCTCTGTCCCGTCCTCACATTGGTCGATGTTTGCCTATGGGTTTTTTAATGTATTCATGTCTGAAAAGTGAATTTGATATGACACATGATAATCTATGAAAATGTTAATCAATACAAATAGTTTAAGCTGTCATCAAATGCACTTCTTTAGTCAATACTCATATTGCCGAAAACAATGTCACTGTCACCAGGGCTTAATTTGCACAGCACTTAAATATTGGACTCTGTGCATCAATGCACTCCTCTTCAAATACTGTAGGTAAACACATTTTCTCCCTATTTAAGGCTGAAGCACTCAGCACGCATTTAGTTGAGCCGAATCCTCCCTTTTGAATACCTTGATAGGTCCACTGGAGGGCAAAATTAATACTTAATTGAATCTCACAGTCATCAAAATAATCAATACTTTTTTATTATTTATTCTTTACAGTCTGTTGACTGTTTCAAACCTCTGAGGGAATGGTGGAAAGGATTCATGGCTTTGAAACACTGTCATTTAACAAGGTAATTTTCAGTGGGGCATTAGGGGTTGTGAAACATATAATAAAACAAAAATGGTGGCTTATAATAGGAAGAAAGAAAAGAATTATATTTCTGCCATCTAACAAAACAGGATAAATAAAAAAAGCAAGTGCAAGCAGGAGAGGGAGAAAGGAGGGGGAGAGGGAAAGAAAGACTGGCTTTTGAAGGGTTTTATCATATCAAGAGCAGAGCTGAGCTTTCATAATGCTGACATTTCTCATTCTGACAATCCTAAACAAGTGGAAAGGATGAGATCGCAGATATCATCTTTCATCACATTCCCCAGCTTAAGAACCAACATGACAGCTTCTCTCCCCTTTACACTGTTAATTACTAAATAAAATACTGCTCTCTGTCAGCATTAGATTATTGCAGATAGCAACCACAAACATTACTCCATTGTTTTGTTTTGCCTTTTTTTAAACCGGTGATACCTACCTTGAACTCTTCAGAAAATAAATTAGGCTTGTGTCTACATATTGTAAATATATGAAACATAATCAATTTAATCAATGTGGTCAATCCATGTTATTGTCAGGCTAAATTGCTGGCGATTTATTAACATTTCATTTACTGTATTTATTAGGCAGCAACAATCTGAACATTTCTTAGATGTTTCTGGAGAGGAAACAGAAACCAACAGATTTCTTTTGCAGACACTAAAAAAACTCTGACTTGTTTTGCCTCATACTCGTATTGCACTATGGACAGTCATTTACTGAGGCAAAAAATTTGTTTGCTTTCATATACTAAATAATGTATTTTAGCAGATTTTGCAGCTAAAGGTCATTGTGAACACAAACAACATTTTTTCAGTCTGTGCTGCTTCTCTCAGTTTTAGCTATTCAAAACTAACATCAAGATTTGTTACTAACATCCATAACAAACGTGAATCAGGACAAAATTTGATCCTTTTCATCAAAGCAGTTTGGGGAGGAAACTAATCATGTCCACAGAGAAAAACTCCTGATCTGAGGACTAACAGCAATTTAATGGATTTAATGGAATCTGTAGGATTCTAGATTAAGTCTAAGTTGCCACATTCTGAAGTTGAGTATATGAAAAGTGGGATAATGTGGGAAATGTGACAGCACTGGGAGAAACCTCAGCCCTTCAATGACAGTGAATTCACAGCAGCTTCAACAGAGCCAGGATTTTATTTGTTATGTATATCAATAATTTGGCCTCATCTGGAGTACTTTGTTCTTTTCTGGTTAGCCCATCTAAGAAAGATACATCAGAAAAAGGTGCAGTGAGAATGATAAACTGATCGAAAGGACTGAGAGTGCTTACAGAAAAGTGTGACTAAGAATGAGCATGATCAAAGGATACAAGATAATAAACGGTAGAGAGAAAATGTAGATCAGAAACTATTCACCCTAACTCATCTTAGGAGAAAAGGTGTCTCCACTGAAATTGGAAAAAGTCATAAATCTAATAATAATAAATTATACTTTTCCAAACAGTAGGTGGTGGAAAACCTGTGGAACTCATTGCTGCAAGGTATCACTGAGACCTGCACCGCAGTAAACATCAACATAGTCACTCGCATGGCTGGGCATACTCTTAGCAGTGAATTTAAAACAGCTTTGCAAACACACAGGCAAGGACTATAAAAAGTGAAATAACATAAACTGCTGCCCCCTCCCTCAGACAGCACAAGAACCTGTAGTTAACCCCCAGGGTAGCTCTCTCTGTCAGGTGGTAAATGAACGACAACTTTCTCTATAAGCAGATGGATTAGATACTGTCCAAATTTCTAGTCTACATGAAGACTGAATAAATCACTTAAACGATGGGTTGAGGAAAGGTTTGTTTCCTTGAAAAACGTATTAAAAATTGGACATTTTTAAACTTCAGGTTATCTCCAGGCCTTCAATTGCTTTCCGTGCTTAAAAACGTGTCTGTTCTGCAGTGAATTATGCGTGATTAAAAACTATTGCTTTTGCAAAACACATAATAAATTGTAATTCCAGTGCACAGCAAGTGGCCTAGTCTGCAAAATCCCTTGGTGATCAAAGAGGTTGTTCCTATATTTCCTAATGGCCTCCCTAAAAAATTCTGGAGTTGTTGCTATGACAGCTGCAGGCCCAGCAGCCTTCTCCTCCTCTTCTGCCCACCTACAAGTCCAACCCAGAGAGGACCCACAGCACTGGAGAGGATGCACTGAGGCAAGGAATTGCATATGCATCTTTAGTAGCCAATGCTGTCAGGATCTATTCTTCTGAACTGGATGTCTGTGGGCTTGACACTCAGCATTTGCTTTTTGGAAGGTGCTATAGATCAGATTACACTTTGCACTGTAACACAGGCTCTTCTGTTCACTGACAGCCACACAAAAGTTTCAGCTTTTCATATGCAAAATTGAAAAGTCTAAGAATGCATAAAACCAGCAAGATGAACTTTGTCAAAAGGGTTTACATGCTTAAAGTAAGAGGCAAGGGCCTCGGAATTTCACAGTTCTAGTTACGAGAGAACTAAGGAATCACAATCCCCTTATTCAAAATATAACTGTATGTACTACAAGTGTAGTGACAAATTATACACACACCTCTTGCAGATACTCATATAACTTGTCATCTATTTCTTGTCCAACTAGCACTAGTACTTCCAGACTTGCCTGTTTCCTATGAGATTTCCTTGACAGCTTTGTGCTGCAAGTGGTCCTCCCTGCTGTGTCTCCCTTAAGGGGTGGCTTATACCTCCTGTAATTCACTTACAGAATCTGCTACACCACTCTTCAGCTCTACCACTCCCTAATGGCTTAAACTGGCTATTGGGCTTAATTTAATAGTAAAAATCCTGTGGATTTGCAAATGCAAATTACAGTTGTGGTAACACACCCTCTTCTAAAGCTAAAACCTTTACCTTTTTCTTATCTGAAGTACTGTACGAAGTACAAGAGAACATTTATCACCATATTAAAAGCTTTGCCTTTGCACTTTGAGGGTAAAGGTGCAGTTTCTAAGCAAAACTATTTAGTAATCAAAGACAGCTTTTAAAAGAAACTGTATAGGGTTTGTGTCAAACATGCCCTAGGCAGAAGTCTAAAAATGAATTACTTTCTTCCTTAATGTAGGACTTGGATGATAATAGAGCTGTATAAAGGCTTCATGTACTGATTTAGCCACTGGTCTAAATTTTGTACTTACTGCACCATAAACATTGTTGCTCTGAATGTAATTACTTTCTAAATTCTAGTTCAGAGAAAAAGTAAGATCCTCTGTTTTGCTTTTTATTTTGCCCTTAGTTTGAAGTTAATCTGCACAGACTTTTTTCCCTCTACCTAAGAAGAACTAGGAAACAATTTTCTGCTTTTCTTCAAAACATGAAATAAATCTTGCCCAAACTCTCACCCCCCAATCATGATATTACACAGACTTCTGTTTGGGACATATACGATGAATTTGTTTGAGAGCAAACACAAAAATTCTACTAATAAACATAACATTTACAGTTTTTAGTGACTTATTATTCCAATGACTGCACTAAAAATTTATTTGAATTGTAGCTTTTAAAATTATTTAATCAAGATAGAGCATGATCACAAACTTGGATAAAGCTATTCTAAGATGTACCTTAGCTTAGTTTTTGTGTAAGGAGTACATTAAAAAGACTCTACTGGAAAAGGATTGGATTTAATTTTTTGTTAAATACCAGTGAAATTTAGGATTACCTTCTCCCTTGGTCTTCTTGTGAAAAAGTTTTCTCCCTTCATCTCATTGCTTCTAGAGGTATTCATATTTTTCCATAAATAAAGATTTCTTACTGACAACCTTCTTTGATACTTTCTTCTTTTAACATTGTTTTATCTGCTGTCACTAATGTGCTCATATTTCCATCCCAATCTATCCATAGACTGGTTTATGTTAACTACTTTGAATCAACCTTTTGTCCCCTGCTAGCCTCTGACCATTTCTACCTGCTGGCTGTTATTTCCCTGGAAAAGTTACAGAGAAAAATCTCATTTTCTTCACAGCCACTTCTACCACCACCTTTGGATGGATGTTTATAAGCAAAACAAACAAGACTGCTGATACATGATCATTGAACTCTCATCACTACTTTGATCTTGAACTTCTATTTACGTATTTATGTCTCTTACCTGTATTACTCATATTCAACTTACTAAAACCTCCTGTATTACCTCTCTTTTCCCTTACAGCAAAAAGCTGATATATCAACAGCTCATCTCACTCAATATGAATATTATCACCCAAAACAGTCTCTGCTTTTCTCCAGCTGGAATCGTATTTATTCTCCTCATTAAATTCTCTGTAGCAGAAAAAGAAAGTTCTTCTTTTCTCCCTTTTCTCAATACTAGTGTGGCTTTGGACATGTTGTTTTTCCAGTGATATTCATTTTCACATAGAGTGTCCAGGTTACAGTTAAAAAAGAGTTTTCTAGTAAAAAATAATGTAACTAATTAACAAATCAGTGCTTAGTTATACTCACTTTATTAATAGGAATGAACTATAACAATTAAGTTGGAAAGTCAGGAAAACTATCACTGCCCGTGGTGCTTTCTTTCACAGAAATATTCTTCTCAAGTTAAGCAGTAATGTTAGGATTATCTCCTTCATTTATTTACTTAATTTTAAGTTCTGAAGAAACTGAAATGGTTACTGCATATTAGAATAACATAGATCTGACAGAAAATATAAAGTTTACAGAAACTTATGGAGCTTTTAATTGTTGCTTTAGGAATCTTAAAATAGAATTAATTTTATTTCTTTTTTAAACTAAATTTTAAGTGAAAGCGTCCCTTGAATTGCTGTGCCTTGAGATTGAGGTACTACAATGCGTTTTCAAATCATACTAAAAAATCCCTCACTAAACTTATTTTTCCCCCTATTTCACTGTTTTCCCTCATGATATTTTTGGACATATTTCTTACACCTATTAAGAGCAAGCTGAAAGGTTCACAAGAGAAGTTCAATTTGCTAATCAGGCTAGCTAGAGGCTGCAGGGAATAGGCACACCGAAGCTGCACAGTAGTAAACAGCTAGGTCACCATTTATTTTATAATCAGTTTGGGTTTATTGCTCTAAATGTACCCCAGAATTAATGCTGCAGTCTTCAAAAAAGACAGGAAGGCAAAGAATGCTGGTTTCACCATAGAAAAAGTAAGGAACAATAATTCATTGTAGGAGACTTCTGCACCTCTCGTCCAGAAAAGCCATTTCTTAACCCTGCTGGCAAAGAAATATGTGCACTAATGACTCCATACTTTGTGTTTTTCCTGACACAGATGACACTTAGGGATCACTAATGCCAGAGTACACACAGCACAGAAGCTTTACTCTAAATGTTGCTTTCAAATATTAGAGTTGACCTTAATGCTTCTGATACAATTATTAGTCTGATTTAAGGATCATATCGCTCTTCTTGTTACAAGAACTCTTCTTTAGAGTTTTGTATCAGATCCAGGGTGAAGCTATTCAAAACTGTCCCCTATTAATTAGATAACAAGAGTTTTAATTTTGGCAGTGGTCTGATTATAATGAATCGCCATTTAAATGACATACTGCCTTACTGGAAGTGAGCTGGTCCCTCTGTGGACATGTAGCAAAAGTTTGTATGCATACACAGGTCAAGAGACAAGAGAAGCTACTATTCTGGGAAGCTACCACACTCCTCAAAACACATGATAGACAATAGCACACAGCCACTAGTAGAAATAACAAGTCCTGAGAGTGGTGAGAGAAATTAGCCTTCTTCTAGTTAAAGGTTGTTGGAGTCACACAAAACCTGACCCCTTTTTGTGAACGCAGACAATCGGGCCTTAGAGATCATGACAGGGAAAAGGCAAAACAGGCATTTTCGGCTGGGACCAACATAGTGGATAAGCCTTCAACAGACTTTCCCACTCATTTCATAGAATCATTTAGGTTGGAAAAGACCTTTAAGATCATCAAACAAAGAGATTTCCTACTCTTCTTTCTGGTTTCCTGAAAGAAGGAGATGCTGCAAGAGAGAAATTAAATCTGAAATTAGAAGATGGTCCTATCAAGAGTAAGACTTTGACACATTTTCTTCATAGGAGTAATGGATGATTCCCAGTGCTGTGTCAGTTCTGTTCTGAAGGAGCCATGTCAAACATAAGAAAACATCCAGAAAATTTCAAGCCTGAAAGAATAACTAAAATATTTAGACTGTGGGACTAACTTACTGGAAGACTTGGGAAAAATCCAGTACGAAGAAGAAAGCATTGTCTTCCATTAAAAAAAAAAATTCTATAAAGGTATTTATTAGTCTTATGGGAAAAAGTCCAATTCTACCCTAATGTAATATACCAGCTGTCCAACGGATCCCTGCTTTAAAAAAAACCCCCAACCTTCTTGTTCACCCTGAAAATTATTTCATATGGTGATGTTTTATTCTCCACACTGACCACCTGAGAAGATGTGATCCTGTTTACCAAATCACATGTGCTTTTTCATAAGCCTGCCAATTTCATAACTTGTCCTTTTTTCTTATTTAATATTTGCTCAATTTCTATTTTGAATAGCCCTTAAACACAAGGCCTCTCTTTCCAGATGATTATGCTACGTGTTAAAAGATCCTTCTAGAACCTACAGTATGCTCTTATCAGCATAATCCTTCTGCTCTCCATGAGAAGAAGAGGCCATAAACAACCTCTTTGGAATTAAGAAACATGATAAAATACTCCATACTTGAGTTAGTCTTTCCTAGGTGTAAGATTTCTTACTAGGATTTCCATCACAAAGCAGTCAAATGAGAATAATTTGGCCTAACCAGAATTTTAAATATGGTATTATATGCAGTTTCTCTATATTTTCATTTGTCAGGCTTTGTCAACCATGCACACACTAGAAATTACTTTTGGTGAAAAAATATCAAAGCCAGAATTCAGCTAAAATTCCTTTCTTTTAGAAATCAGCATGTCCAGAATCACACCAAAACCAAACTTACAATAGCTTTTGAATGTTGATCAGGTATGAGAGAGAAACTTGACTAGGCCGCATAGAAGGGACTCAGAGTAATTGAAAGCTCTCCTTTTAGTTAAGCAAAAACTTAATTTTACAGAACACGTCAGGATTTACATGATGTAAAACAAAGAAACCATCAACTTGAATTTTTGATGATCAGAGCATGGGTTAAATAGTAACCCAGCTCGCTGGTTAATTCAATTATTTGCATTTGGTATGGGAAGACCCGAATCAAGATCCGTCTGTAGTCAGCCATGGACTCAGCCATCTCAGGAAAGTCACTTCCTATTTCAGGATGGATCTCTTCCCTAGCTCTCACCAGAAATTCTATCAAACATCCACAATGTAACACCTTCAAAAGAAAATTTGTTGAAATGGGTACAAATCCCTTATAGTGCAATGAAGCAAGATTTTCTAGTGAAAACTCTTTTTTCCTGAGGATTTTTAAAGTAATATTTCTTTAACTCCAGTTTCATCCAGGTTTTGAATTGAACATCACTTTTAAAAACAGTTATAATTTATAATACAATACATGGTAATAACCTAGACCAGTTTGGAAGTTCAGTACCTATTTTTTGCAAATCTTTAAAAATCCTTTACAAATACAGTTTAAACACTTACACAAATCACACCAGGCAGGTCATGATTTCACCAGAATATCATAATCAGCAATTGATGAAATGTCTTCAATCCAAAATTGTTCTTTTTTATCTTGAAGCAAGTGAGAAAGTCTGCTTTGACTTCTTTCTCCTAAAAGGCCAAAATCTTCGCAAATCTGAATCCAAACTTAGGATAGCTCAACCTTAATTTTATATATTATGTGGTTAGTAAGTTAGTCAGCTCTTCATGGAGCTTACTGTAATACAGCACACTTGAATTTCAGTTACAAGTATGGGAAATTATTTCTTTTCTGGCATTTCTACTAATATCATACTTTCTAGAGGTGGACCTTCAGATTTCCTTTTATCTACTCTAAACATAGAATAAAAAAGCAATAATGCCAATCTTTTGAAGCAACTGAAAGCCTCTCCTGATCTGAGGCTCACAGACTAAAATGTCATTTTCTTTTTCCAGGTACTAGAAGATGCACTGCAGCTTCCAGGTTAAAAGGAAGAATCCCAAATAGTTTTCCTATCCTTCTCCTATGTTGAGATCATCTGATGGCAAAATCTGCTGCTACAACTGCTAAACATACTTAATAATGCCACAAATACTGCAGATCAATAATGCAATGCTTTTTATATTTCCCAAGCCTTTCTCATTGATGAATGAGTGCAATTGTTTTTTTAATCATTACAAAAGATCTTCAGGGTTACTTTTCTTCACACCAGGTCTTCATCAACACCTGGGTACCACATCTTTCTTTTCATGTTGTAGATCACAACATTTTAATTTCTAATTAAATGTATTCCAAATTCAACATGCCTTAAACTATCACACAGCTTCATATTTATAATGCAATTCCCATAAGGATTTAAGAACTTGAAGCCCAAAGGGTGCTTGGCCTTTTCATCAATGGCCTTAATCTGCTGGAAGTTGCAGGTATACTTATAAACTCCCACTGTTTTGTTCATTATGCTAGGGTAGGATGTGTCACACACCACACATAGGAACAGTATTATGTGTTGGACATACAGGAGGATCCCTTCAATACAAAGCAGTTTTTCTGTTTAATGCTTTACAACAGGAAAACAGCAGAACATTTACCAATCATTTTAGCAGCAATTACAGTAACTGGATTATCAATAAAAAATGAATGAAGCATTTCTCAAATCTGCTGATATTTTCCTACACGAACAGTTCTGTTCTTTATTAGATACTGTTTGGCTGAGGGATTTTTGGAGGGTTTGTTTTTTCTTCTAACAAAAAAATTTGCTGTACAATGATTTGCCATTGGCTCCCTATTGTTTCTCGAGGAAATTCCTTCAAAACAAACAATATTTTAAGCAAGGAAAAATCAGATCAGAGACTAAACCAAAACATGCAACTATAGCAACACGTTGCTGCTAACGCCTGGTTTTTGCAAACTGGCTGACATCACTGGTCTGCTCAGTTTCACCCTAAAAGAATAACCACCACTGCTCTGCTCAGAGAGCAGTCACAAGTGCTGTTGACTTCCTTCTGTTTCAACAAGAGAAAAATATTTCCAAAGATCCTATTATTGTTTATGACATGCATGTCTAATGTATGCACATGTATGTATATAAATATTACATATATAAAGAAGTTTTTAGCAGCCCTGATTCCTTCTCAATGAAGCCTTTTGGACTGCTGCCATCTGCTTCAACAGGGACAAACACATACTCAATTCTCCTCGTGAAAAATCACTGAGATCTATGTAAGGGCACTGATCTTCTTGTCATTGAAATCAATAATAAGATATCAATAGGTATCCCTAAATGTAGTTTAGTTGTTTCAAAAAAACATAGGTCAACATAATCTCATAATACTATTTGTCTCAAATTACTTTTTAACATACATTTTAACCCATTACAAATTTAATGTTATTTTTTAAAAACAACTAATAAATATAGTTGTTAACAATAAATTTCCTTCAAATTATTAATATTATTTAAAGACATGGCGCAATTTGCACCTTTTTTTTGTTTTTCTTTTTTTTGCATGCACAACCCATGCACAAATATGCAGATCATTACAATAACTGCTTTGGTAACATTAGCATCCCAAAAATGAATATTAAAAGCTATTCATAACTTCAGAGTGATTAAAAATACAAAATTAGAGCAATAAAATGCAGAATATGAGTTTTAATCACAATCTCACATTATTTGTTCATTATAAGTTATTTTCATGTGTCAGTCCAAATGGAAATTGATACTGTGTGTTTGGCATATATATTTGAAGAAGGCATCCTTGCTTTTTACTTTAAGGAAAAGTTCATTCCTATGTCCATATTTATCATTAGTTTTCTGAACCTAGAGACTACATGTATTTATAGTTTGCATATGCAAAGCCAAAGAGCCACTTGGGTTTCCTGCAGCAAGCCTGAGTATACTAGCACAGCTGTGAGATCATACAGTGTTCAAACCATCGCTGACCTTTCTGTTAGTCCTCTTCTAACAAAAAACAGTCTTTCCTTCGTGGAAGTTTGCCACCAGATGCTTATAATAGGAGAGCTGGCACCTTGGAGGCTCAGTTTTGCCACTGGAGCTGTATGCATTGCCAGCCAAGTCACCTAATTCCTACACATTGTTTAACCAATGTGCAAAGGCAAGAGCCAGGCAAGGGTGTCTACTGTGACTTTTAAGCCCTCCTGTGAAAATTTGCATAAGTAATCTACCCTATCCCCACAGAGTCTTTACTGAATTCTTTCTTGCTCTATGCTTTTCTAAGGTTTAATAATATCTAACTTAGAGTTTCATAAAAACTAACTTTCCTCAAACCACACTCACAAAATTTTAATTATATTTACTGCTAGGACTATATTTAAGTGGACTATTAATAATTTTATCTATTTATTCCTTCTGTTAACCTACTCCTTTAATGATTTACCTGCTTTCAATATCCACTGATATCCATTTTCTCATGTGTTGAGCAAATAATCTAACTAATGCGTTTATTTATTTAAACCCATTTATTCCTTACATGAAGAAAAATCCATCTCTCATTTCTTAACCTGGTGGCACTTCTGATTCATCTCACAGAGCTGCTTGATTGTACCTGTCAAACACAACACTGGGACAACTTCAAAGGGTCTTGTAGGAGCAAAAAATGCTTTCTCCTTGCTCTCTTTGTACTCAGACTGCTACAATGCATGCCTTCCGTTCTCCCAGCCTAAGGAGCTCAAGAAGAATTAGGAACGCAGATCTTCATTGCAGAGAAGGAAGGCAGGAAAATAAAACACTGTAAAACAGGAGCTCATGTCTGCTGTTATCAGACCCTGTCCTGTTACGTAACTTTTTCTTTTCTTCCTACCACTGCACTTTCGTCAGGAATGCTCCCTTTCCAATCAGTTATCAATATGACTACCCTTAAAGTCCCAGTAGGTGGTTCTTATTTTTAAACCTACTGAAATTTTCCTCCAAGATATTTATTCCTGCTTGTGGCTACAGCAGTTGCTCCCTCTTGAAGATTTGCATTGTTTTAGTGAGCCATTATGTCTAGCAGCCAAGCACCCACACAACTACTCACTCACTCCCCTCTCCCACAGGATGAGGAGAAAACAAACAAAGGAAGACATGGCTTGTGGATCAATATAAAGACAGTTTGATAAGGGAAGCATAAGATACATATGCAAGCAAACCAAAATAAGGAATTTTTAGCATTACTTCCCATTGACAAGCCAGTTCCAGGGCAGTGAAGCCTCACTGTGCATAACAGCTACATGAGAAGATAAACACCATGGACACAAATAATCCCAATTCCTCCTTCTTTCCCCCTGCTTTTAATGCTGAACACTACATCCTATGTATGGAATATCCCTTTGGTCAGCTGGAGTCAGACATCCCAACACTATCACAGAATCGAACAATTTGGGTTTGAAGGGACACTAAGATCATCTAGACCAGGTTGCTCAGAGCTTCAGCTAACCTGGCCTTAAACATTTCCAGAGATGAGGCATCCTCAACTTCTCTGTGCAACCTCTTCTGATGCCTCACCACTCCCACAGTAAAGAATTTTTTCCTACTATCTGATATAAGCCTATTCTCTTTAAGTTTGAAGCCATTCCCCCTTGTCCTATCACTACATGTTCTTGTAAATAGTCTTTCTCCAGGGAGGCTTTACAGAGATACTGTCCTTTCCCAGGTTCTTGCCTGTCTCTAACACAGACACTGTGCAAGCACTGTTTTGAGATAGTCAAAACGCTGGGGTGTCATCCGTATTGTTTTAGTCACAAATCCAAAACACAGCATCATATGTGCTGCTATGAAGCAATTTGCCTCCAGCAGCCAGCCCCAGTACAATGATACAGATCTACAACTTAGGAAAAAGAGTGGAGCACCCACACATCTGTGACATTCCTTGAGCTCCCTTTTCAGACAGACAGGTAGCTCTGCTCAACTCACGGGCCTGACAGTCCCAGCTCATGTTCTTCTTCTGCATTCAAACACAGGATCCTTTTTATCATTTGATTCCAACCTAAAACATTACTCTGAAGATGGCTGAAGAGAAATCTTGGCAAAATAAAAGCATAAGCAAAGAGACTTAGGCAAGCACCAAATAAATTCAAGCGGCCACATGTGGGGTAAGTAAAATGAAACCATCCTATCTTTTTGCCCCCCCTTTTTTTTCATTTTAGACCAAACTCTTATTCATAGATTAAAATCAACTTTCATATTTACTTTTACCCACATTTACTTCATCTGTTTATTTGTTGGGTTATTTAAGTATTTCTCAGCACTACGGTATCTGAATGCTTAATCACATACTTTGATCTCTGTGTTTTCATGTAAGCTGGAGTGTCCTCAGAATTCGTGTGGGTATTAAAATGTTCTCTTTTGCCATAAAATCAAGTTGGTGGGTGATTACTTCAATGTGACACCTTATATAAGCTTACCATCATGCCTTCACTTTAAACATTGTAAGTCAATGAAATTATATTGCAGACACTGACAGCACATACAATTTTGCCTGTTTGATATCCCATTACTGCAATAGCAGCAGCAATGGTTTTGGAAAAAGGTTTTTTTCCCCAATAAGCATGTGCTACCAATTTTGCACTCACAAGTAGGGCATCTTCGTAGGGAGCACAATAAGGACACTTAAGTGACTATCACAAAGTATTTTCATGTTTCCAAGAGAATGTAAAGTAGTACACCCACAGGCCTACACAGAGAATTACCAGTAAAAGATAACCAGCAACTCCTACATGGAATTAAAATACTTCTACAAAAAAATTGATTCACTTGTGCTGGCAAAATAGCAAAAGCATTAAATGTTCTCAGACTTGATACTTAGCTAGGATATGAGATCAGTTTTGTAGGACCAAGATATATGCACAGATATTCCCTATCGCCAAAGTCCAGCAGAAAAGAGAAAGTGTAGTCTCCACATGAGTAACACTACTTGTACAATTCTACCAGCAGTTTCCAAACTTCTCTCTGCTCATCTTTCAGCTTCAAATCCTAACACATGCAACAAAATTTCTGTTGGGCTCAAAATTACCTCTTCATGTGGGAAGCCAAGAAATTCATAAGCTTTGAACTCCAAAGGGAATACTTTGGGAGGGAAGGGGAAGGGGGATGGAGGAGGGAGAGGAAAGGGGAAGGGAAATAATTCCAGTTTCAGAGGACTGTGAGTATTTAGCATCAAATATCAATCTCATTAGATTTCAAGTCCAAGTGTTGTGTGGAACAGAAGTTAATAAAGGAAGGAAAAATCTAAAGCCACAATAATAAAAAAAAAAAATAAAGATGGACTCCTTTTCAGTTTTCTAAGGTCATACATTCAGTGTGAAGAAACATTGAATTCTGTTCCATGTATCAGTTAAAGAAAAGCTACTGAGAGGCTATGCTATAACCCACTTAGATTAATCAGCAACTCACCAGGGATCGGGGTGCATTAACATGAATTGCATGCTTAAGCAGCAATTCCCTGGACTTTATCACATCAAAATCAGCCTTATCTAGTAGTTTAAAGCATTTATAATTTTAGAAGTCTCACATGGCCACATGCACAAAGCCTCACTCGGAGAACTATTCCCAACTCTACATCATTTCCCAACCTGTCTGATTCCAGCAGAGCAACTGAGTAATAGGAGGAGGACAGACAATCTAACCATACAAACAGTTGAACAAATTGTTCAGCTGGGCTTGTTTTCTGAAGAAAAGTTCTAGCTTCAGACTTCCACTATTTTTTATTATGTTTTTACAACCATCAGAAAAGAAGAAAAAGTGAATGAATGTGCACTTATGAAGAGAAATTGTTAAATGGAAATGCATTAGTTTCCACTTCTCACACAACTACTATCACAAGTAAGGTAAAGCTTTTGAAAACACACATTTCCTTTAATGTCAAAGTGATCTGGAAGACCACAAAGAGGTATCACATGGAGAAGTGACAACACAAGTGAACACTTATGCTGGGCTTCAAACCCCAATGTTTAGAGGTCACTCCATGTGACTCATGTCACTCCATCTATACAGTTTTTTTCTCCCACATGATCTAGTGTCTGTACACATCCCTAGGGGTCTTTAAAGAAAAGATGACAACATACTGAAAAGCACTAACAGAAACCCAACCAGATATGTTAATTTTGTTGTGACAGAGTAACTGAACTGCTGTGATGAAAACAGAGCCAAATTTATACTGTGGTTAAATTAAAGCTTTAAGATATTGTAGTCATTTATCTATTTCTGAAGGGTATAAGCTGGTTCTTCAAGCATGTAACCTTGGACTAATTATACATACTGAAATCAATGGGATTTTGTGAGATCAGATTTTGTGAGACTGGAACGCAGTAGTGTGGGAAAATTGCTCAAAGTTACGCACAAAGTTATGTACGAGGAAAAGGATGAAAATGACACTGAAACGCGTATAATGGGCATTGTGAATGGGGGGGGAGGGGGGGGAACCCCAGAAACACAAGTGCTTACACTACAATTTTCTTCTGAAAAGATAAGTAGAAAAAGCACTTCTGTTTGTGACATTCGAAGATCTACTGGACAGAGAAATGTGTAACACAGGAATGCACAATTGTGCACAGTTGTGGTGTCTTCTAATCTATATCACTAAAAGTCTTTCACCTCAAATTTGCTGAGTCAGATAAATACTTTTTGCACTATAATCCAGTGAAAAATTTTAAAACACTGCACTGACAATGAATGTGAAAGTTAAAGAATACATGGGTTTGTGTTTATTTTCCTCTCCAAAAGTATCGCAAAAATTTCCTGTTTCCCTCTAAATGTCTCTACAGACTCAGCCTAGGATCTCACTATTAAAGGGGGTTCTCTCCTGCCTTGTATATCACATTAACATCATTAATAATTTATTATCTCAGTAACACCTATTCTAATCCTTCTGCCATCACTAGGGTTCTTCAAGTGTAATTCAGCACTTTATTTAAGGCAATGAGATTGAAAAGGCAGACTAGAAAGTGGAACATCGTTTGTAATGATGATGACAATGCGCAGCTGAGTCCCTTTTAGTATCCCAGTTGGTGTCAAAGATACAAAAGCAAAATCTGACTTTGCTTAGTATGCGTGCTCTGCACAGGTTTACACTAATATGATACTTTTAGCAAGGAACTATAATGTGCATAGATCTTACCTAGAAAACAATTTCAACTTGGAGCACAACAATCATGTAATTTCACAACAAAGTCACATTTTTATCTCCCTGTACTGCTTCAAATCCCATTGCTTTGGCTTGCACCATTTATTTGCAAGAAAAAAAATGAACAAACCAGATACATTCTAAATACCAAAGAGAAAAACTTACACTAAACTTGGGGAAAATTTTTCAGGCAATTCCTGTTTGCAACTCACAAGGGCAGGGGTAAAAAGTATGTACTCTGAGTTTTTTCACTTATGACTAATGTGCCTCCAGTTTCCTTGTAGTTCAAGAAAACTTATTACCAACACTGAATATCCTTATATAATGTGAAAATATTTAACATACTAAAGCTTAAGTCTACCAAAAGAAATAAACTGTGAGTAAATAACATTATGACTGAGTATAGCTAGTCTGAGAGGAGTTCCTACTATACATTCTCAACAACTTTTGGAGAGCATTCAGATCAGGTACTGTAATAAAACCCAATTAAAAAGAAGAAGCTTCTCAAAATGCTGAACAACTGTAACTGATGACTCACTTGGAGGAAAGGACAGAAAACCTTGAAAACAATAGAGTCCAGCCTAGAGACTTCACTTCTTATGTCAAATTGTGAAAGCTTGAGGTAAAGGCAAACCACACCAACAGTGTGAGTGAAGACAACAAATTTGCCAGATAAGTACTTCCTAAGAGAAAACTGGCGGAGCTCTGACCTGTTCAAAGTGACCGTACTGCCATCAAGAGGTAGACTGCAGCTCAAAACTAAGTGAAGTTGTCTTGAATTGGCATGGAGCAAAGACCTCTCTTTAGTCAACATTGCAGACTCCAGTTCTCAGGGAGCCATACAAGTGGTGTGGCAGTTGAATTCTGCAAGGGCCTGAGGTTTATCCACTCTTCCAAGCATGCATTTGTGGCAGAATAGCCTCCAAGCATGTTTTTCTAATTTAGATTGTCAGAAAAGGGAATTAACTCTGTACCAGCAGTCTCATTCTTCAGGATGGTTAAAGGCATGCACACAAAGCTTTGTGGGCAGAATTACTGTTGGTCTAAAAAAACCCCAAACCAACGAATAGCATGGAAATAAGTGGGGAGACGGCTTTTATTAAAGTGTTCAAGACAGTCTGAGATTTTTTTTGGACAGTAGCCTGAGAGACGTGGGTATCTTACTAACTTGCTACTTCTAACCAAGAGATCTAGTTAATGGAGAATGCCAGGAAGTAAGATTGGCATTCATACCTTTCCTTTTCAGGTTTCTGTGGTGAACATTTCAGTTTATAAAGGGAAGATAAAAGATAGAGGACTGCATCCCTTTCTTTTTATCTCATTCAGCCAGTAGAAGGAACTTAGAGATAAAATGTGAGAGATCATTTAGACCATAGGATGAGGTAGAAATTAGACAGCATAAGGAAAATGAGGCGATGTCCAGTTCTCGACTGTGGTCCAAAAACCTGACCTGTACAATATATTCTGTGTTTGCATCTGGCTCCAGTAAGTGAGGGGTGGATATGCAGCTTATTTATCCAAATGAATGCAAGTGCATTCTTACCTCTTGACCTAAACTGAGAAGAGAGAGTCATTGCAATAAAAATCTAGTGCTGAAATATGCAGTAAGGTATCTTACACTTTTATATTAAAAATCAAAAAAATGCAAAGTATTTAATAATTTTCCTACCTTCTTAATAGAGATTGGCGTGCATGGAATTCTTAAAACTGAAACATTTAATTTAAAAGGTTATAGGGGATGAATATTTGTCTGATGAAACAAACAACACAAGTCACAGAAGACATTCCTACTCCACGCAGCACATTAGTTGCAATCATCTCATTCTGTAGAATGGAGGATTGACATGAGAAATCTATACTACTACCAACAGTTTATAGACTCTTAGCATAAATGGTGTATCAAGTTGCTCAGATGGAAAAAGCAAAGGGCATTGAATAATTATTTGGAACTCAAACATGATAATATATATATACAATTACATCCTTTCCTCAAAAAGAAATAGTTTGTCTGCTTGCTACCCACAGCCAATGCCACGGAAGACTCTAGAGAGATGGAGAAAGAATTCACTCTGGATGAGGACAATCAATCAAAATCTTCTCTGGAACTAGATCTGCCTTTAGAACAGACCAATAAATGCTACATGTTGATCTACAACAGTAGAATCATGAAGACAACATCAAAATGATACACATATACATATTAACTACTGCATGTGTATTTTTTAAAATAGTAATTCTAAATAAAACTTTGAGTTTTGTTTTTATTGATGCATGCCCACACATAAGCTGACAGTGACCAAGACCCTCTTACTGCTCTATCAACCTGAAATTCTGCAAAAGAAAGAAACGGAGAAATATTAATGGAAAGTGGGATTTTCCTCGCAATAGCCTCAATAAATATGTCGGTCAGGAGAAAAAATAGGTCAAAAATAGAAAGCTTATATCTCCAGTACCAAAGAAAAGAATGTTTGTGTCAAATCTGTTGGAGAAATTGCCATGAATGGTTCATCTGTGTGAAAATATGATCCTTGTAATGCTGCTAAGATCAGCGAGACCTAGGATGATATGTTGAATAAGCAGGTTGAAGAAGTTAAAAATGTCCATGGGAAGCTTTAATTTACATGTCTGTTTTCTGGTATTTTAAAATGGGTAGGAGAGGAAACTGTAAAGAATTGCTTTGCAGGATGGTTCATTAGTTAGTATAAAAAGGAAAGTATATTAAATACGAATATTAAGATGAAGTCCTTATAAACGACATTCAATATTTTCCCGGTGTGCAAAATTTTTCATTTGAATTCATCTGTTTCCTCTTTTTTGGATCATTTGTATTTCTTTTCCTTGTTGTCCATATGCTCCTGCTGTTGTATGTGCAGTTCATCTTCCAACCTTTTCTAAAACACTCAGAAAGATAAAGTAAAATGAAATATACAGTACATTTAAACCAGAGAATCGGAAAACCATCTTTTTGTTAGCCTCGTATGTAAGGTCTTATCAGGGAAGCATGCCCTAATTCACCACCTAATTCTGCAAAAATCTTTCCGGAGAAACCCAGTTGCCTCTGCTCCTTATTCTGCAAGCAGGAATTTCACTATAAACCTCAGAAACATTTTCATGAGTGAACACTTGAGAACTTAACCCTGTTGGGGGTAGCTGTAAAAATCAGCTGATGTCTCTGAGGAGGTCAAAAGAGGCTGAATATGCTTAACTCAAAGAAAGTACCCTAAAAGGCAGCAGTCATTATGTCTACTGCAAAACATATAATTTAACTCTCAGTGACTCGTCAGTGAGAATCATGCCAGACCTGTTGCCCAAAAAAGGCACACACCTCAATATTGGCTAAATAAAAGTAGTTGTTCTACAAATTAACAATTGAATTTGTATGTGACATGGTTTATCACCTTCCTATATTTGCAGCCAAAGCAAAGAGAGAAATACTGGACTCAGGTGTGTCCAGAGAAAAATATTACAGACGTTGTGGTATTTTCTTTCTACGCCCGCAACAATTTTCCATATGACCTTCCAATTTATCATAGGTTGGCTCATTGTGCAATTGTCTGAGTTTTATATAAGCCACCTGCAATTGCTTACTTTTTCCATTAACTGCCAGAGATCTGTTTTCCAGTGGAATGTGCTTACTACAATGGGCTTTCATTGTCAATATTTTCATTTTAAAAAATTCAACTAATTCATTAACTTCTATGTTTTATCCA